>APFE030267524.1:0-13479 GCA_000404065.3 Pinus taeda | reverse complement strand
AATGTCAGCCATTTCTTACCATAATATAAGATGTTCTTCATGTGTTTTTTTGAGGCTCCTTCTTCAAATGTTCCTGGCAATCGGTTAGTGAAATCGGTGGTGCTTACATCACCACTTGAGTGAAATCATGAGTTTTGTTTTTCAATATTTCTATTTTTTTCTTAGTCATTCACACAGAAATTCAAACATTTATTTCTAGCCTAAGTTCTTTAACAATCCTGCTGGAAAGCGAGCGAGGGAGAAGGGAATTTACATGCTCCGTATGCAGTTCTTACCTTCCTTTTTTAATACCCAATTCTCTCCTAATAGGCACTCATCAGATGCACACTACTCTTTAGAAATGGCTACACTCTCCCCAGCAATGGTGCCAAAATGTTGAGCAATAAAAGGTGTCTTTTTAACTCCTAATTATCTTCACATTAATCGTCAACCCAGGGACAATTTTTTATTCCAAGAGTGTACTAAGTCTGAGGCGGCTATTTACTCAAGAGTAATGTTTTGCAATATAGTGCTTAAAATGCAAAAGTAAATGGATGTTGGAGACAAAACCTAATTGGAATGGCAAGAAACTCAAATGTTCTGCAACTAAATCATTTACTCAAACAATCATTAGTCAAGGATGCAGTAGCAATAACTCTTTCCTCTGTCAACTGATGTAAATGAAATCAATCATGAACAATATGCTCAATATGAGAACTTAGACAGTGATAGTCAATGTCCTTTACAGTTGCTGATCTTACACTCCACACCAAAACAATTAATTGGGAATGAAAATTTAATAATGTTGCTAGTAGAAATGGAACAAACACACTTGCTGCAATAACATTTAAAAGATGAAACCAAATCCTTGCATGAAAGAGATAGCAGCAAAGCTAATTTACTAGAAATGAGTAGCAACACTAAATTAATGGAAATGAGCAGCAAAGCTAAATTAATGGAAATGAACAACGAAGCTAAATTAACAGCAATATGTAATGAACAACAAAGTTGTTACTGAAATGAACAATGAAGCTCTGTAATTAAAATGAACAGCATAACAATATATTTGTAGAAAACGGTTATCTTGTTATGATGGAAGTGAACAACAACACGATTCAATTATAACATAGAAAACAGAACAACTCATTAAGTCTGGCAATACGAAACAGTAAAGCGATGCAACTACAATAAATAGAAATGAAACCAAACCATCACACGATGTAAATCATAAAGATATAATATAGAGTAGCAGCTTAATCCACCAGAGGCTGGGCCCTTAGCTGCCAGCGAATGTTGCTGGGCTACTTTAGATAAAGTGAATGAACGACAACCCTTTTACTTATTAATCATCAAATTGTGAAATCATTGCAACAGCAAAAGCCTTGAGAATTCCAATGGCAATGCAACAATCCTCCTTTCCTCCTATCCTATCTCTAATAATCCCTGACTTGATCTCTCATAATCTATTCCATCATGAATAATCAATTATTAATTATGAATCCCCAATTCTGAATCCCCTTCTTTGATCTTTGTTTTCATTTAAATAGAGAGAGAGCAAAGAGCAGTTACAATAGAGATGATTACAATATGATTCTCATTACAAAATTGGGTTGTTCTCAACAAATTGATAAGCAAGATCATATCTGAGATATACTTCCATCAATCATTTAAGAGGAACAAGTCGAATTTGGGATTGCAGCTGGGATAATTTGGAAAACGGCCACACAACGAATCTGAGAAAAACATCTTCAGAGAACCTTCCGTTTCTCTTAGTACGGGCCGAATTTGGGAAAACTTCTCCTTGCAAAACTAATTTGGTATGTTCTGAACAAAATCCATAATTTGGATTTTTCACATTCCTCTCCATTTGCCCAAACCGTTCAATACAAAATTTTCACTTCTTATTCCAGCGAATTTCTGAGTTGGCACATTTAATGATCAAATATTCAATATGGAAAATATCTTGGAGGCTAAAAATGGTGAGTAATGTTACAACCAATTTATTAATACCCCAGTAAAATCATGCATAATCATCAATTTATTCAAAATAAAGGAGAATAAATAATATTTATCCATAAGAGCATAAATAATTATAAAATAGAATTATATGATAAATGACATGATAAATTACATGATAAAGAAGAGTAGAAATGGGTGGAATAGGCGTTCAAAAGTGATAATAATAATAATGACATATTAACAACCCAACACAAACCTATAAAGTATGAAAACATTTTACTCATTTTGTTTTTGAATGCTTAGAAAATACATTTTACTTGTTTTATTTTTGAATGCTTAGCAAATACCTCGATATCTCACGTTAGAGGTGTGCAATATGATGAGGTCTTGTCATTAGATGATTTGAAATTGTTATCAAGTCGATGTCACATCAACTTGAAAACTTACATTTGAAAGTTAATTTCCAAATTAACAAAAAAATTGTCATAAATGATGTCTTATATCACCTTTATCTCATAATACTAATGTATATAGGATTATTCACAACACACTTAACACACCTAACATACAAATTGTACACACCCAACATACAAATGGTTTGTTATAGCTCAGATATATATCTATTAAATCAACAAAATATTAAATTATTAATATTAATATTCAAATAAACGTGCATATTTACATTAGAAAGCTTACCATTTTGCAAAAAATCAACCCATGTGCAATAATTTTTCATTTAAACAATGACCATTTGGTAATACATTGGAGTAGTCTTAGTAAGACTCAAAATCAAATCTTCGAGTTGTCACATAAAACCATGAGTATATCCAAATACCTACAAGTTAGATATATCAAAGCTTTTTGGTTTAATAAGAGCCGAAATATTTCCAAAAAAAAATGGTACCTACTCTTATTTGATCATAACAAGCTAAACACATCTCCTTATAACAATAGAACTAGAGTGGAAAATAAAATTGTTTATAAGTCTCTTATTCACCCAAATTCTACCAACCTAAAAAAACCCTTATACAATAACAAAAACAAAATTTATAAACTTAAACATTTTAAAATTCATATTTATTATTACTCAAACAAAATTTTAGAACTCAAGATAGTCTAAAACTAATATTTATTAAATACATTTCACTTATAATTACTATTTTTATTTAAGAAGCCAACATAAGACATTCGAAAACATTTTATTATGAAACGCTCAATGATCCTTTTTATTTTATTTTTAAAAGAACACATAAGACATTTGAAAAAAGAAATTACTAAAACCCCCTTAATCTTTTTTTTTACTAGAAATTATCTAATCATTATGAATTATTGTAATTATCTTTGATTTTATATACGACTTGACATTTGCCAATATTCAATTAGAAAAATTAATAATTTTTTTTCAGTATTATAGAAATAATCTAATCATCATGAATTATTGTAATTATCTTTGATTTTATATAAGACTTGACATTTTGCAAATTTTCTATTAAAAAAAATTAATAATCCATTTTATTCTTTATTATTTTATTCTAAAACCTCATGTATTATCTTGATAGAGTTAATAATTATATAATTTTTTCAATATTTAATATTATATATATAATTTATTTAAACCCACATCGAGGAAGTTGAAAATATATGAAAGGGGGGTACTTAAAAACCCATCATTTATTTTGATAAAGATAAGGAACAAGATTACATTTAATTTTTTAAATTCTCTTAAAAAATATATAATTTTTTATTTTATATTGTTAAAAAAAATAAAAAAGCCATCATATATTTTGATAAAGAATAATTTTTTAATATCTTTAAAAAAAAATTTATATATTTTTTTTATATTTTTGATATTTTTATAGGGAAATCGCGTTAGAATTTTTTTTTTTAAATCATTTTCATTTTATAAAAATTATTTATATTGATAATTTTGTTAAAGATTGTTTTTATCAAATCACTTCTTATTTTTGAGAATGATGAATGAATAATTCCACAATAATTCGGGTGAATGATTAATTGGAATAATTTGAAATAAACCCCAACATCAAATTTCCAATTACTATAACGTGCTTCGAATCCTTTGAAAAGGATTTAAAATGCCTTTAAGAAATACATTGAGAAAAAACCAATAAATACATTCGGCAACAACCAGACATGAAAATCAATTTGGAAACCGAAATTTTCAGAGAAATGATTTACCCAAAAGCACACTGCAACATAACATTTTGGCCTCCCCGGACTAATAATCCGACCTCAAATTATTCAGCCATGGGTAGCATCAAATAATGATAACTGGACTACATATTGTAGCGATCACGAACACATTCCGGAGGTATTTGCTTGTTTCTGGGTGTGTCAATGCAGTAATTGTAGTGGTGTAGTGCTTCCTCACCCATTTCAAGTACTGCCATTGCTTCCCACATCTAGGTTTCTGAACTCCTCCTGATCCCACTGCCACCCCTGCATAGCGCACACCAATTGCAGAGTAGAAGCCTCACATGCATCGACGTGAAATTCCCTGTAGGAGGCGATGAATGGTGCCTTGGCCCAGTCGGTTTTCTCTAGACCCCCTCGGGTGGCCCAGTCATCAGCAATCCACAGGCTCAAATAGATCTTCATCGGCTGGTTAAATGGGTACCTCACGCCCAGATCCTTGTTGTTCTTGAACACTTAGATTGGTACCTCATCTACTAAAAATTTGCGCCCCAAAAAAAACCATCACACCAAACCATATTAAACTAAAAGAGGTTCATTATAAAATTACATGCTACATTTTCATTTGGCTCTGGTTTGATAATAAATAATGGGCTCGAGAATGGGGGCTTACACAATTTGGTACATGTTCCAGAGCACAACATAGGAATGGTAATTCTTGGTGGAGTTGAACCAGAGGTATATTCAATTTTCTTTCTCACCCTTCCTGCCTATAAATACATTGGTATGAAGAATGTAGGGTTCCCCAGACTTGTTCCCCAAGAATTCAAAGTCTATCTCATCGTGCTCTGCGGTATGAGAAGAAAGTTGCCCGCACCAAAAGAAATATAGATACATAAACAGGCAGAAGCAGACTTAGACCCCCCAAAGCCCCCAAGATTATCATAAATACTTACATAAAAGGCGGTGACAGGGGAATCGTCGGGAACCATCTTTATCTGCATGCTAAAATTCCCAAATAAATCTGTCCCCTTAGAATCGAACCCCGCACTTGCCAACCCATATTTCATCCCACATTGTTATTCCCACATCTCATAAAAGGATAAAACAACCCAAAAATATGCAAAAATAAATCCAATGTACAATAGCTTACCATACTGTTTGTTGAGGAGAAGCTCGGTCTTTCGACCGCCATGGAATTGTTTGATGTGATCGGATCCCTAGCTAGCGACATAATTGTTGTGAAAGGGCACACTCACTGGCTTCCTGGGAGTGGCAGCCATGGCAGTAGAATGGAGTAACAAAATGAGAAACACAACAAGAAACTGTGTCCTCTTCATGGCTTCCAACGACCTTACTGGTTCCCGAAAATGAAGCTGTGCAGAGGAAGGTGAGCCTTATTTCCTAACGAGGATCCTAAGTATCTTCCCATTGAACGCCAAAGCTGAGAAAACAATTCGCTGAGCAGTGATATAAATTTAGTTTGTCTAATTTAAATATCGAGAGGGAATGTTGAATTTGAAATTCTTTGAGGGAGATGGTGCATTGAATACATGAAGTGAATATCTAATCCACGCTGGTCTAGATGTTAGATGGTCCAAAATCTGCATTAATTACATTGAAGAGTGGAGCTTGCCGGAGATAGAGTGATCGAGTTGCTGGAATATTCATGGATATGTATGGCTTTAGTGCATATGTATCATGCCTTCGGATGCACGAATGCCCTGTCACATGTACTTAGTGGTGCATTAATAAACTTATACGGTTGGAAATAAGGCTCGCCACAGGAGAGGGTCCTCAAGGTAGAGCATGGGAGAGGGTCATTTTTGTTTACAAAGACAATGATTAATACAACAATATGTGTGCATTGCATGAATGTCTTGACTCCTCATTGTTCATGCGAGGACATATGTGTGAACTGTGGCATTGCATATGAAAACATAAAAAAATTTGTGGTCCACTTTACTATTTTACAATAACATGTACACCAATGTTCCAAAAATTTACACAAATATCATATGCTAGATGGTTCAACACTAATTTAATGGTTAGGTTTACAAATGGGTTGTTTTCACCTACCGTTTTTAATTATAATTATAATTATAATTTTAATGATTTTGATAAATGTAATTATCCTGGAATTAATTTTATATAAATTGATTTATCAATTTGATTTATTTTTTAACATAAATTATTACAATTTTAATAATTGATAATTATCATAAAAAAATTCTTCAATTACATTTAAATTACAATTAGTTCCAAAAATATAAAAATAAAATAAAAAATTAATACCCTTCAAAAATGTTTTAATAAATAAACATATATATATGAATCTTCTTCAACTTCAATCCACTTCCTCTTTCAATATACATATTATAGATATTAATTAATAAATAAAAAATCTTGTCTATTATTGTAACTATATTTATACACATTCAAATAAATAAATAAATAATTCCTCATTCTTGGAAAATAAATTAATTTATCATATATTATTATTTAGAACTTAACCCATAATTAATTAATAATAAATATTAATATTATTCATTCAAAAATCTCGACATGATTTGGGTAAATGACTAGTAAATATTGATAAAGATCAATTTTTAATAAACATAAAAATATGTTTTGATAATAAATGTTAAGTTGCTAAAATCAATATAGAGGCATCTTAATTAAAGATTGAGGTGAAAACTTTATTTACAATGTAAAACCAAAAAAAAATTAATTTATCCCTTCAAAAGGTATACATCATGGTTGAGATGAATCTCTCTCTCTCTCTATAATCTCTTGGATACATGGATTGTGCAAACAACACAACTTAGACATGTAATTCTAACAAATGTTTACTAGATTCAAAGTTAATTCTTAAAATGGGTGAAAATGTATTTTTTGTTTTGTTAAGCTTGGCAGGACCTCTTATTTCCATTCATTTATAAGAAAATTCACACCACATAGATTGGCTAGGTGGCATCAACATTCCCATTGGGAACCAAGTCTGTTGGCCACCTATTTGCATTGTATGCCATCCAAAAACAAAAAAGTTCTAGTCTTTCTATCCAAGCTATATAAGTCTTTGTTTCATGACCATACTCTAGATTTATACCTATACATATTCTTGCATAAGGAAAATTAAAATCTATCCGCATATAAAACAAAATTAAACAAAGGAGATTATCTAGTTATTCTATTCCTTCGAGGTCAATTCCACTAGCGCAAGGTCTTTGACATTCGATCCTGGCATCTCAGACAGTTCCAAGATGCATGTGATGTGCCTCTCAATTCTACCAAGCCTAATATCTTGCTTATGGAGTTGAAACTGAACTTTCTAGAATTCCTCTTTGTAGCTCAGCATGCCTTGGACAGAAAAAGCCATGCCCCCTGAGATCTTCTCCATGGCCTTGCCCAACAAGATTATCATTGGCCAATAAAGGTATAAGGTCTGCTTAAATTGTGTTTCCCTACCTCTAGTGTTACCAGGGTCTGGGACAAGGGTCCTCTAGTCATCCATGTCCTCCTCAGTCTCGCTACTCTGCTTAATTTCTTCTTCCCATTCCTCTAAAATTTTTCAAATACCTTCATCAGTGCCCTTGCGATATGCCTTGGCAGCCTCATTGATAAGCCTTTCCACCGATTTTCTACCCCTGTGAGGCTCAGATGTGCTCATTTCCTTTTTGTTTCTGGGCACCTGGACCCATCTTCCATGGCCACAACTCTTCGTAGCTCAAGCCATGATGGAGATGCCCCAAACCTTTTTAGAGCAACAATTTGTTAACCAAAAACAATTCAACATGGTATAACAATGCTCCCGTCCTTGGGTTAGATTACCACTGATAATTGCCCCACCTTGCTCCTCCCCTTTCCCTCTAGTATCGGTGCCAGGTCCTTCGTGGTCATAGGTCCATTCCCTAGGAGGGGCCGTCCTATTGCTACTAGTAATGAGACCCCGTCACCACACCCAACTCCTCATAGCTGCAAACTGATTCTCTTCCCCACGCCAAATCCAAGTTGGTGAGCACTATCGCTTTCCAGCATTAGGCCAGCCATGGTTTGCAGACCCCATTCCCCTCCGCCCAAGACATTAGCATATAGCCTCTAATATTTTTATGTCCAACTTCCCACCCATGATTCTTGGCAGTTCCCTCTCTGCATTGGTTTCTATCTACTTCCCAACAGCTGCATTGGCATCGATAGTAGGGGATTTCACCTAGGTAGCATCTTAACTGACACCCATGCCCCTTCGCACTAGGTTGACAACCTCTATCCACAAGACCCCTATAGGAATCCCCACTTAGCCCTCGGCCCACAATTCCTAGGATCCCCATGCGGACAATAAGAGTTCAAAACAGAGGGAAAATGTAGTAATACCCAACACTAGCAGAATATAGATGCAAGACCGAGCCAACACAACTAGGTGCCACCCCTAATTCCACCAATGATTCTCAAATTCCTAATTATCCTTCCTAATTTCCTCTCATTCCCTCCAGCAGAAACCCAAATAGGTCAACATTACAATGGAAGAGAGATACCAGAAAACATGCAGGTTGATATTTGCAGGCCGTCGACAAGATTGAAGCTAAGGATGACGTTGCCTAACCCATCAGTGCACCAGCTCCCCCATTCGTGAAAAAAATTACCAAAATCACCCACCTTCCTACCCTTACACCCATTAAAACCTTCTCCTCCACCACCCTCGATGCCACCTTTCCCACCCCCCTTGCATGCAATCATGGCAAGGGCCACTGCACCCATTGCCTCGAGCATGTGGGGGGCAGTGGTATAGTACTCAGGTGTACTCAGTATTAATCTCCTTAATTACAACATCATGAGGTGAAAATTCAATGATTTTACCTTCACCTGAATGATTTATTTGATATACAGATAGAAGGTTGTAGGACAAGGTTGGAACACATAATGCATCATTCAATTGACCATTGTCTAGATGAATAGTTCCAGTCCCTACAACACTAAGAGCTCTATCATCACCAACATATATATTTTTGGTGTTACAATCATTTAAAGAAGAAAACATGGCTTTGTTTTTGGCCATGTGATAAGAAGCTCCAGAATCAATGAGCCACTCATGAGAATAAGAAGAAGAAGAATTATTTAGTTCATAACAAGACCGAGATTCTTGACAACGACATGTAGAAAGTGTTATTATTGAAGATGAAGTTGAAGTTGAAGAGTGATCCAAATGGATGTTATGCTTCTTCATTGCTACTTCCAAGGCTTCCATCTTCTTAAAGCATTTGGATTCAAAGTGGCCATCTCTATTACAAAAGTGGCAATGTCTATCAGCCTTATTCCCTTTGTTTTTATTTTCCTTATCATTTTTTTGAAATGATTTTTCATTTTGAGACTGAAATTGCTTAGGACCTTGTGTGGTTTAGGACCATTCTTTTTAGGATACTACTTCTTAGGATTCTTTGAATTTGGTTGTTGTTGGGTAGCTAAGGATTTCTTAGAAGTGTTCCCAAGATTAAAAAGACTAAGATATAAGAGATTTTCTTGTTCTCTTATTAAATAATCGTAAAAGGCATCAAAAGAGGGGGACTTGTAGTCTTGTCCTTGAGAAATATCGCCCCCCGCTTGAAGAAATATCACAGGGAGAGTGCCATCCCCAGTTGAAGCCACTGTTAGGGTCCTCTAATTTATAGGATCGCAAGCTGATTGAGTATTTCATCTCAAGAATCTTATATTGTAAATAATTTTCAACCTGTGAATGATTTCCAAATAAAATAAAAATGAAAAGAGGGTATAAATAAAAAAAGAAAGAGGAAAAACAAAAATATTGAAAATTAATAAAAGATAGAACCCCATCAAAAGAAAAACAAAAAGAAATAATAGTGAAAGTGTTGCAATTCTAAATGCCACTATTGATAGATAAATTTCTTCATCATTGATAAATAAAGGTTGTGTGTAGCTTGTTTAAAATGCCACAATGACTAGTTATTTGTTTAATCATGCAATATAATCATGGTTAAACATGTTTAAAATTCTGTAAATTAGACTAGAGAATAAATATTTTCCAAACAGTTTAATCTTGGTAAATCTGTAGTTAGGTAGAAAATGACATTGATTCAATTGTTTAATCTAAATCAATAGGATAAATAAGTGATAAGATTTATATAGTTTTTCCTTTTTCATAAAACAAAATAATGCAGGTTTCCTAGTCTAAGTGCACCCCCTTAGAAGAATCAAAATGTTAGTTTAGTCAAAGGGTAGGTAGAAATAATTTAGTTTTATAAATATATGCATGTGTTCCTTTTATCCTAAGTTTAGTAACATTGTAAAAAGGGTGTGATGGGATAAAGTATTTTTCCATGTTTTTTTATTTCTAACCTTTATCCCACTACAACAAAACCCTGTGATTAGCGTCCATTTTTTCTTCCTTTTTTGCGTCTAGAGCCCATTTTTGGTGCCATTTGTGTCCATTTATAAAATATGGTGCAAAAATTGATGCAAAGTTTGCACCAAGGTTTTCACCAAGTCTTACACCAAGTTTAGCACCAGGTATTGCAATAGGTTTTGCATTAGGTTCTACACCAGGTTTTACACCAAGTTTTGTGCCATCCTTTGCACCATGTTTTGCATCAAGTTTGGCACCTAATTTTGTTTCACCAACTTTTGTATCATTTATTGCATCCACTTTTTGCGCCTATGCTTGCATCAACTTTTTCATCATCTCTTGCATCCTCTTTTGCATCATTTTTTAAATTACTTTTTGCATCCATTTTTACATCATTTTTTGCATCCCTTTGCATCAAGATTTGCATCAGGTTTTGTGTCTCATATTGCATCTACTTTTGCATCTAATTTCGTTGCATCATATTTTTCATTCATTGTTGCACCCATGTTTACGTCCACTTTTGCATCCCTTTTTGCATCTTATTTTTCATCTTCATTTGCTTCTTTTTTTGCATCTATCATTACATCCACTTTTGTTGTGACACTATTTGTACCATGTTTTGTACTTATTGTTGTACCCACATTTAGTTCCAATTTTGCATCCATCTTTGCATCCACTTTTGCATAAAAATATTGCATCTATTTTTGCATCCACTTTCGTGTTGGTTTTTGCATCTCATTTTGTATCATCTTTTGCATCTACTTCCATTGCATCCATATTTTTCATCCAATTTTGTTTCTGTCATTGCGCCCATGTTTGCATCCACTTTTTCATCCCTTATTGCATCTTGTCTTGCATCCAAGTTTGCATATTTTTTTTTCTGTTTTTTATTACATCCAATTTTGAATCTAATTTTGTGTCCACTATTTCACCCATGTTTGGTCCATGTTTACATCCATTTTTTAATCCAATTTTGCCTCATTTTTGCATCCAAGTTTGTGTCTTTTATTTTTGTTCATTGTTGTATCCAAATTTATTTCACAACAATTCATGCTAAGTTTTATGCCTACTATTACACCCATGTTTTCTTCCACTTTTTCATCCATGTTTGCACCCTATTTTGTGTCCAAGTTTGCATCGACTATTGCATCTACTTTTTCATCCACTTTTGTGTCAATTTTTCTGTCTTGTTTTGCATCTACTTATGTTGTATCCACTCTTCATCCAATTTTACATCTAATGTTGCCCCCAATTTTTTTTTTTGAATTTTGCATCCATTTTCCAACACTCATATAATTTTTGCATTGATGATATTTCTTATGACATTACAATTATGAACAACTGATGGCAATGTCGATAATTATGACGATGATGATAATGAAGATGATGACAATGACATGAATTGTGATTATTATGATAATCAAAATGATGATAAAGATGATGGGGGTTATAATGAAAATGATGATGATGACAATGATGATGACGATGCTAATGACCTTGGACAATCTTCCCAATTTTTAAATGTTGTCATGGTCATAATCATAATCATTATCTTTAGAGTCATCTTCCAAGTCATCATCATTTGATCATCATTATCATTATTTTCATCTTGGTCACCATCAACAACAATAATCGCATGAATGATGATTATGATGTTCATGAAGAAGTTGACAACGATGATGATAGAAATTACTTTAATTATGATGATGGGGATGATGAAAATTATAATGATGATGATAATGGTAGTGGCAATGATGATCGTCGATCATCTCTAAAAAATAAAATTGTCATTTCTCTTGAATATATCATGTGTCCTAACAACCCTTTTTGAGCACTCGTAATATTTTTTGGGTTGATGATATTTCTTACAACACCTATAATTATGAACAATTGACGACAATGTCCATAATCATGATGATGATGATGATGATGATGATGATGACATGAATGGTGATTATGAAGATAATTCAATGATAATATTGATGGTGGTGATGATGATGATAATGAAGATGATGACACTCCCTCTAAACTAGGGAGATACTCATAATGAGACAAAAAGTGCTATCAAGTTGAAATATTCATATAAGAAGGGATCTGGATTAATAAGCATCAACAATGATCTAAATCATCATAGCCAACATTGTCAAAATAGAAAGGCCTTGACTAACAAGTTATATATCTCCACTATATCATAACACAATGTTGGGAGGCATAAATTTCGACACCACTACCTCTTTAGGCACTTACCACACTAGGATGTTCATCAGGCATGTCCTCACATGATCATTTCCTAATCCACTGTCATAATATTTGACACCAGGAAAAGTCGATCCTCATGACTATTCTTATCTTGGATTAATGTACTTGACTTATGGCGGTTATTCCTAATCAAAGCACACATTCTCAAAGAATATTGGTCCCATCTATTTATCTAATCCACCATCCTCCCTATTGGTGTCTTTAGTAGGCTTATGACTATTAGTCTCAGCCATAGTACATGACAAATGGATAATATGGTGTCAATTCTCACTCCATCTCAACCAGGGAGGAGACATCCACAAGCATAAGCGTTTCTCAAGAATACCCATCATTTTCATAGGGAATAACATCATTAATTTTTTTTCATTGCATGATGCCTTTATGATTAAGAATTCGTAGATTTGTAGCAAAATATTTCCCCTTTTGTTATTTGTGATGAAATAAAATCAAAAAGTGAAAGCCAAAATCATTAAATATACACTATAATGATTTATCTAAGTCTAAACTCTAAGGTTAAAGCGAAAATTTACGTAAATATTATATCTATGAGTTGTTCAAAACTTATGAAAACCTTATTCCCTAAGTCCTATATATAAGAAAAATCAAAAGAAATAAAAAGAAGGCCCAATGAATGGTAACTCATGTATTCACACCCTCTTTGGAAAACATATGAATATATACACTCCTAGTCACACTTAATCACATGTTTGTGATGGTTAAATCATGAAGTCATCTTTTCCCCTTTCATTTTCACTTCATCCTTTAAGCACCTAATT
>APFE030267518.1:272062-296342 GCA_000404065.3 Pinus taeda | reverse complement strand
TCCCTTAACTGTGGTTTTATTTTTCCTTTATTAACTTTTATTACATGAAATTTTCACCAGGGCTGTTATAGAACCCTCCCCCTTGGGGAACACCTTCCTTAGTGTTAAACCACACTAAGACCTCAACAAGATCGCTGAAAATTAAACATACTTCCCATGGAGATTTATAACTTAGCTCATTGTAGTATTTAAAATGAATGACCTGTTCAAAAGTAAACATCACGACAACATGACCAGATAACAACCATATTGCATATTGGAGCTTTATAATGTGACTCATTATGGTATTTACAATAACCACATATACACATATGCACATTTTCTAAACCAACAAATAAAGGAGATGATGCCTGTACCAATTAACAGGGGGATCTAGAGGATCACACCTCCACCCTCAATAGTAGTACCAGAAAATTTCACCTGCTTGCTAGGAAGTCTAGAATCCACTGTCACAGTGAAAGTTGCATCCAATTTCCAGCACTATAATCCTGTGCCACTTGTCCCCATGGCGAACACTTTTTGACTCATTGTTCTAGGGTGCACTCCAAATGTGCATCTGATTCCATCTAGAAATGCTAATGAGAAAAACCAATATATTCCCGACCTTCCCTTCTCTGCTACACAATCACTTAGGAAATTAGGTCAACCTCTTCCATGTAGTCACTCACCTTCCAGGTTCCCCAACATCCCTTATCTCGGGTGATCCATCACTTGGCAAGGCTTCCTTGCATCAGAAGATCAAACAACCAAGGTATATACATGCCTCAATGATCATGTCATTCATAGCATGCTCATGGAAATAAATGAACACTATTGGGTATGAGTGTCCCACAATGGCCCTACTCCTGAAGTGCTCTACCAACATACTGCTATATTTTCCAATTCCTTTTGTTGATGCTGCTAATTCTTGCAGTCAATTTCAACCACCTAATTGGGCATGCTCATGCATTGTTGTTTGAAGCACATAATTTCCATTATATTCAAATAAATTTAAATAACCTCAAATCATACCTCATTGGTAGCTCATCAATAAGATATACTTAATCATGTTTACTTACTGTCACAATAAGTCAAACTAGCATCTTTGACCAAATCATCATATATAAACATATCACATCAAGTTAGCTCAAAACAAAACCATCATAGATCAACATCGTAAATCACATGTAACCATCATAAACCAGAATCATAGATCACATGTAATCATCATAGATCAGAATCATAAATCACATGCATAATAAAAATGGAATAAAATACTGATACTTATCCTTTAATTAATCCTTAGCATCTACTTTTGCCTTTATTCCATATGCACTCTAGATCGGTCACCACACTTGACAAACACCCAGTGCCTTCCCTTCAACCATGTGCACATACACATAGTGTGCATTACACACATATAACTGCACATGTCATACAAAACCATGCAATACATGCATCTACAATAGTACCATATGTACCACTTGTACACAATATCACCTATACACTACAACCACCCGCACAATGTGTCCACAACATCACATGTACATGGCACCACCTGCACAACGTGTACACAATGCCACATGTACAATGCACCACTATACAACATGTATACAACACCACAAGCACAACATGTATGCAACACCATATGTATACAATGCCACCTGCATGAAATGTACACAACACCACATGCACACAACGCCACTTGTAAAACATGTACGCAACACCACATGCACACAATACCACTTGTACAATCATGCACACAACACCATATGTACATAGTGCCACATGTACAACATGCATGTAACACCACCTATACATAGCACTACATATCCAACATTTACATAGCATCATCTGTACATAACACCACATATCCAACATGCACAGAGCACCATATGCACACAACACTGCCTATACATCATGCGCATAATACAATATGTACATAACACCACATATCCAACATCTACATGCACATAACATCACGTGCAGAACAATAGTACCACACATCCAAAGCCACACTATCTCTTCCAAGCAACCTTTCTTCCAATGTCTTATCCATGGTTGTCCCAACATGTCACAGACCACACTACTTTCATTGTGTTGTTGTATCCCTCGGTATAAATTGTCCATAACATAGACATAATATAATCATATAATATTAACTCATAACCATATGATACTGACCTTGTATATTTGTCATGACTACTCTTCTCAATTGATTCCTCGTAAGACTAGGAACCTCTTCATGCCATTCGCCTGCATAAGCAATCATTCCTCTAGAAGGATGATTCTTGAGGACCCTGTCATATAGTGATATAGATACATTGATGCTTCAAAACCATCATGGCCTGCTCCTCCCAAGGCAACATGCAAAGGAATCCCTTATTTCAGGGATCTATTTTTAGTAGCTAGAGGTTACATGCCAAGATCATTTCAGAAACCTCCCACCAAGTGTCGCTTTCCCTAGATTTGTGGTATACACATCGCAAGCTTGATTTTATCAAAAATCATCAACCAAACATTGCATATCTCATTCCTCACATTGACATTACAACATTGACATCCCACATTTCATCTAGGAGTCGTCAGCACATTCAACTCAACTGTTTTGGGGTAAGCCTAATTTTCATGTTTTGTAGTGCATTTTTGGCGCTTTTTGTGTTTTGCTTCGTATGAATGCTATCTTCCTAATTTATGTGAGTGCTCACTGTTGTTTTGATACATACTAGCATATACTAGCACTATTTCAGTTTTCATTAGTATCTCACTGTTGTCGCATGCATGAAACTATTTTTTCACAGACGGTCGCTGTTATGACGATTCGCTTCACACATATGCATGTCATCCTGTTTCTTGAATCCTACACTTTTTTTTTGCATGAATGATCATTCACTCATGTTTGCACTGATCTCACCATGCATTCATACTTCTCATGTTTCTAGTCACCCATCGGGCGGATTGGGTTGCCTTAGCTTGGACCGTGCCTTGCTCGGCTAACACTACACATTTTTGGAAGTGAAGGCTCTACCTTCCCTCAAGAAATTGCTCAAGCCTAGCTAGGAACTCGCCTCCAGGCTTGCATTACACAATTCTTGGAGGCAATGTCCAATTGGTCCCAGAAACTATGCAATGGAGTTTGTTGGTTGCATGTCACTACTGATTGAAATTGCACATTCCACGGTTTCAGTTCTCAACAGGCTGGGTTGGGCTTTGCATTCCACAGTTCCGGCAAGCATTGTTGGACTTTGAATTCCATAGTTCTAGCAAGCATTTAGCCTCTTGACAGACTGAGCTATGCCTTGAACAGTTTTGGCAGTCAGTCTCCCGACCTCCCGGTGGAAATTGCGCAACCTTCATGATCAGTTCCATAGGTATGTTGCAAGTCAATTCTCAAGTTAGTTTTGGTTTTCAATTGAAAAATTTATTTCCATGAGTGTTGGCATGTCCACAGGTATCGTAGGTGTTATTTTTCCTCTCAACAACAAAAGTACAATAGCCTTTAGGAGAGCAAAGTCAAAGAATACCATTGAGACCACAACGTGGGTAGAAACCAAGTAAGTGTCTATGAGCTTGCCTACCTGTGAGGACATCAAGTTATTTGTAGACAAGGACATCAAGATAAGATGGTAGAAACATCACAGGTGTTTGGTCAAATTAGTGTGTCCTAAATTGCTATATAAATTGTCAATCCGAGAGTCGTAAACTGCTGAAGTGAAGTGCACTATATATGCAAGATAACTGTTTTCTTATTTCTTTGTTGTTTTTAGTTTTTTTTTATTTGTTTCTGGATTTATCTTCTTGTTGATTTCCTAATGTGAGACGGAAATTCTAATAATCAAGTATGGATAAAAGTATTCAAGGAAATGGTGGCTTTTAAAATAATTTCCAAACTTCAAAGTGTTCAAAAGGTTTTCAAACTTGCAATGATGAAATCAATTACTGAGAGAAAATAAATATGTGCCCAAATTCTAATAAAACAAAATAGTGAAGTAGTGACTATGAAACCCAGTATCCTTGCTGCTGTATAAAGAGAAAAAAAATTGAACTCAAAGCAATTCAAAAACTGTAAGAAAAGTAAACTAAACCATATCACATCAACTCATTTTTGACCCCTCACCATTCGACTCGCTCTGGCTATAGGAGGTAATCATAAACAAATTGAGTAATCTGATATCTAAATTGCATAAAATAAAAATAAGATCAAACTACACATTCATCCTTCAATCCCTCACCATTCGACTTGCTCTGGCTATAGGAGATAACCGAAAATGATATGAGTAATCTAATCACTAACTTGCAAAGGTAAATAAACTAGTATCAAACTATACATTCACACTCAATCCCTCACCATTCGACTCACTCTGGCTATAGGAGGTAACTGAAAATGATATGAATAGTCTAATATCTATCTTGCAGAAAAGTAAATGAACAAAGAAAAACTGAAAGAAATAAACAATGCTGGAATTAGAACTAAGAAAACAAATCAGCAGAAGGACAAGATAATTCCATCTTGTCATTAGTCATCAAAAAGCCATATGCACTTACCTGGGCTTTCTATTAGAACCTGAAATGAAAACACCGATCCGTTGACAGTCATTTGAAAGCATAAAAGAATCTATGGACAGCAAACAACATAAATACCATGAGAAATGTAATATATACAACAAACATCTATGGCATCAAGAGCGTAAATGAAGAAAACATGAAGCTATACAGTAACTACAGGACCTTGGTGTACGGGGCCCTATGCAACCTCAGACAATCAGAAATCAATCACGGATTTGAACTCAAAAGCAGTGTCTTCTCATATATTGAAATACAATCATAAAATAAGGACTAAGTCACGGCACGATGGCTCGTAAAAACAGTCAAGATTACATGTAAAAGCTAGCTTATACACATACGAATATGCCTCATTTATAGTAGGAAATACATAACTAACTCCTAAGGTCTACACTTGTAGACAGACACGTAAAAGACCATATTTGGAAATCTAACAGCATGGTAGCCGTGGGAAATAAATCTAAGGAGGGTGGTTTGTTGAATTCACGGGCAATCCCCAAGTTTTAGCACACCTCCTGAGATTTAGGATATTGCCACGCAATCCTCCTCGTGATGGAAAACAGAGTCCTGCCACTGCAAAACGCCTAGTGTTGACCACCGTTTGACTGGCTTTGACCGCGGGCTTCTGTGAGTGATTTGGTTGAACAAAGGGGACATGTTCCATGTCCACATCATTTGTAGCTTGCCCATGTGGCCGAATTCTTCAGTAAACACGTGTAGCATAGACTTTAACAAAAAGGCTACGGAAACTGATTCTAGCTGTGGAAAGTGACAAGATTTTGTAGCTAATTGAGCAAAAATCTAAATCAAATAGTAGTCACAAGAAATAGTTAGGAAACCATTTATATGCTCTTTTTAAACAAATATGCAATGATTTGATAGCTTGGACATTCAGGTAACTGGAGAAAAAGGCTAAAAAGGTATATAGGGAGGATGTAAGTTTGGGACTCAACAACATGGATTAACATCATAGCAAGTAGCACCATGAGCAATAGTAGTAGGCAACACACCCGCATGTGGCGAATGCAAGAGGAAGGTTGTAGACAACACAAAGGTGAAACAAAGTTGCAAGCTTGAGCAAGTTCACTTGTTATGAAAAAAACCTTGGAGATTGAGACTATGAGGTGACAGCGTGACATGAAGATCATGTGAAGACAGAGAATTGAACAGAGAAGGAGTTTCATGTGTTGAAGAAACAACTCAAGGAAGGACAGGAGCTACATAGACAAGAGAATTAGTTGCATCAGGAACAAGTATAGTTGTGGGTGCAACATGCACTCATGGATGAAACTATGACTGTACAAGTTATAGATACATCCTAGTAGCTGGCATGGAGCAAACATGGTGAGCAGTTTTCTTGATCACATGCAAGGGAATGCAACAACATGCATGTCATTGTGTACTCATATGCAATCTAACCCATTTGGCACACTCACCGAATCAAAGACAAGGAAAAAGTCCAACTAAAGTTGAACATGCAGTTGACAGTTGATACACATGACCACCAACACACATTGGAAGATAAAAAAAGACACTATGCATTAGTGTGTTGCTGGTTCGGCCACACCCAAGAAGACCATGTGCATGTTAGCAGATGAGTTGGATGGAGGAGCCACACCAATGCACTCGGATGCAACAGAGGCAAGATTTCACTTCAGCAAGATGTCACCATGGAGCACATGAACACCATCATGAATGACCATGCTTTGCATCAACTCACCACCTTCACTATCACAAGCATGTCAAAGAGTTAGTCTAACCACAATGGACTAAGGGTCATTGATGTCTTGCATGGCTTCCTCAAGCCATTTTGTCTCACATGGGCAAATGTGCATTGTAATGTAATGTCTTGTCAAATGGAAGTTCAACTGTCGATAGTTGGATGTAACACTCATAGAATAGATGAAGGGTCATGAGGGTAGATGAACTCTCACAAAGGGAAATGTCAAGAGTCACCACACCCTTTTCTATAAATAGAACCTCATAAGTCATTGAAAAGGCTTTTGGTCAACCAAGCTTTCGATAATACTATCTTGGAGAGAGCTTGGACATTATTGTAACGAGCCTTGACTTCTTCACTGCACAGAGCTAGTACATCTCATTAGAGGAGTAGGCGGTTGTGGATGTAATACTCTGCTATCAGAACTAGTGGTTGGACATATATGTATTGTATGACTGGAACTTACACTTCTTAATATGACAAGAGGCAACACATTTCATGCATATGTTGTATTGTACTCTATGCTATCTGGTTTACTCTAAATGATATATGTATCCTTTTACTTATGCATGCATGTATAGCTATCTATTTATGTATGTATGAATCTTTTTGAAATGTGTTGTTGGTTTAACCATCACGTTGGATTTCTAGCTGACTTTCCTTCCATGTTGTGATGCATCTTTGCTCGTGTGTTACCTTCTTAACTGCGTGCTATCATAGGTTTCCAAGGGGTGCACTCATCTTAACCCCCGTGTGTTAGAACCTCTCATGCACCTTCCTTGGCTTGCTGCAGCTATCACACCCTTGCTAGCAATAGAGACATCTTACTTTCCTCTTTGTGAAATCATGATCAAGGCATTACCATACGACCCATTGTTGGGACTCCTACACCAAACGGTTTGAGGTCTAATTGGGACTTCTTACCTAGAAGATCCCCCTACATGTTGGTGGGCCCATTCCCGTCAACATTTTGGCGCTAGAAGGAGGGCTAGATGACAAGATGAGCCCTCATCATCCATTTTGAATCTTCACACATCTATCATGGAGTTTGTTATAGTTTGCCCTCTGAAATGTTTGTCCAACAGACATATCTTTCATATCGAGAGGGAGTTCTAGGATCACTTGTCACAACTCATGTATGATGGTGAAGGCGAAGTGGCTTGGCCTGAGCACTTAGATGATTTCCATGTGCTCATGTAGGGCATGGAAGATTTTAATGAAATAGAGGTTTTTTCACTGCTCGCACAGACACTTCGCGACCACCCATCACAATGGTTTAGCACACTACCTCATAACTGTATGTAGTCATTCAAGTAGTTCAGTGATCTAATCAGATCTGTTTTCCGTAATTTTGATCCTGAAGTGCTAATTAAAAAATTGTTAAAACAACAGAAGTCCCCGCATGAATCACTTATGGAGTTTTCAGAGCTCTTCCATCTATTTATGTTTTAGGCCTCGAAAATTTAGATGAAATTTTTGTATCTCATGGACATATTCAAATATTTCCTTGTCCAATATGTCAATCCCAAGGAGAATTTCAAGCTTAAACCCCACTCAACATAGTTCAGTGATGGAGCTGCACAATCACAGATGGACATGGTTGTTGTCACAAGTGACTTTTCTCTATTCCCTCATAAAAAAGCTCCACCATCGTAGAGTGATTTGGGAGAGCACGCACACACATCTGTTCAACCATTACATCTTCCCAACATCTCTCCTTCCAATTTTTGTGCAGACATGATTGTGAGTCCCATACCTCACCACATGTATTTTGTACCTCAAATTTTGTCTTCGAACTAGGATAATGCTCCAGATGACACTATATTGTGCTCTACCATTCCAGACTCTACACCTATTTTGAACAAGGAACAATCTATCGACAGAGTTTATGTTGCACAACCAACATGTACTGACATTCATGAAGAGCATGACTGGGATCTTGAACATCCACGGACAGTAGAGGACCATCTCTGTATGTTCGTACATCCTCTGTTTTCTCCTGACCTCCTTGCTGATCTTGCCATCCCTCATTTTCCATGTGTATCTATGTCCATAGAAGCACCCATTGTTGATCATTCGTAGGACAGACTGGATGTTAGTCCATCATCTAAAAATGGAGAGGACTGATAATTCTTTGAACATCCACTTGATTTTTCATCTATCTTTGCTGAAAATGTAGAGGATGAACATTCTTGCTTCTCATCTACACCCCTATGTGATTCATCATATCATGAGGATGACGACCAACATACTGCATTTTATGATCTTAGTTGTTGTGATCTATTCACCCCATCATCCGATCATTATGTTGATTCACTCTTTGTTAATCTGTCTAAAACACTTGTCTATGATGATCCATTTGTTAATGAAGATGAAATCCCCCAGATTGTCGAGGCACTTTAGCCTGAGCTGATGGTTATGTCAGGCCTTCACTATCCTGAGGTTGGTTTCACTTCTGATCAGGAAATTTTTTAAACATGCAAGGCTCCTCATCACTCATTTGTATGCATTGAAGATCAATCTAACACTCATATTTCACTTCCTCCACTCCAACTACACGATCCCATTTCTCATGCATTGGAGGAATCTTAGTCAACAAGCACACTTATGCAACATAGGTGGTCTACCTTCCTCACGTATTCTTTCATATCACAGTCAAGAGTGTGCATATGCTTAAAATCTACACGTAGTGTCAAACATCATCATGCTATGTCCACAAAATGCATGTCATGCACTTTCACTCGTTTTTGTTTTGTGGATGCTTGTAAGTCCAAATTGTGTCTATCTTCATTGTTGTATCTTTCACAGCTGTTGGTCCACATGACCGTGTTGTTCGCTAACCATGTCTTCAGCAACATGGGTCAACCAATTCACCAGTGGTTGCATTGGAAGTATCACTTCACATGATTAGGCCCATGCACTGTTAGCTTAGAAGTAGGAGTAGTGTTTTCTTTGAGTCTGCTTGCTTGCATGCTTTTTTTGCTTTCCTGTTTTACATGTTATTTGTCTACTTTCTTGTTTTCTTACTCACTTTGCTTTTTCATTTACTTATACTTTTTCTTTGCTTTGTTGTTTGTTTTCTTGTTTTCGTTCGTAGGTTAGTTTTGCATGAAACCATGCATGACTCTTGAAGCAAGCTGGGTAAAGTACAAGAGGCCTTGTGTAGCTACCACTACTTGGTTATTTTCCATGCTACCTCTGTATGAAGAACTTTTTACTTTTAGTCCATGATACGTCGATGGAAAATACATAATGTTTGAAGTGAACCTTGGTGAAAACACAATGCTTGTGCACTAATTAGTGTCACGTACTCTAGTCGATTGTTTTGGGTTAACCCTTGTCAGTTCAGTCAAGTAGAGTAAGGTGAGGGGAAAACCTTAACAATCATGTCAGAGGTATAATAAACTACTTCTCTGCAGGAACAACCTCTTCTGCTCTCAATAAGTTGGGATCCCTCTTCCGCCTCTGAAATGAATACGTGTAATGAACAGTTATGAAAAAATGAAAAATTTCAAAAAATGAAAAATGAATAAGGCAAAAGAAGAGAAAGGATTCCTGCAATGAGAGGTGATGTAAGTAACTCCGTTGGGGTACTAACCAGGCTCACTGGCAGCAGAGCCATGCTTGTGTTCCTATGTGACACTGTTGGGTACTGTCTAGGGCTATTGGCAGTGGAGCAACACTAGAGATGAAGCTAAGACTCTGACGACTATACGGATTGTGCATCAATATACTCCTCAACCCCAATCAACACAACTGTGTTGCCTTGGCTTGGAATGCGTGTCAATCCACCAAGAGTTTTGCAAATGCTACATCTATAATCAAGCTAGTGTGGAAACTAAGATGAACTGAGAACTGGACAATACTTCCAGAGGTGTTAGACTTTCTTTTCATGAACAAGGTCCATTCAGAGAGCTGGAGTTCTACCAGTGTGTCACCAAGTGTCATAGCAGCTACAACCACCCTCCAAAATTTTGCCTTAGCTTCTTTTTGGAGCCTCCCTACCAACCTTTCATAGCAGCATGTCTTGCTTCATCAAGTATACAAGCTTCAATGTTTTTCTTGCAGAATGATAACATGTCCATCAAAGCTTGTTGCATTTCCCTCATAGGATATTCTTTCGGACTTGGTTTAGTTGCAGGCTGAGCAAATCCCTTAAGAAATTGTGCAATTCTAGAGGGAAACCAGCCTTCCCTCCAGAAATTGCACAATTTTGTCTTGTAGTCTGCTGGGCTCTAGAATTACATAAATATGCCAACCCAGCTTCACCAAGAAAATTGCACAATTCCTCCAGCAAGGCTGCTCAGCCCATAAATTACACAATTCTGTGTAGCAGTCTGTTTCTCTGCTCAGAGATTGCATAATCCCTCTGGGTAGCCAATCCATCTCCCTCCCAGAAATGTACATTTTTTCCTCCCAGCTTGGCAGACTATTGCATGCGCAGTTGAGTTGATCGGTTCCCTCAGGGACCGAGCAAAACTAATTTGCATGCATGACCTACTCCTCCCAAGGCAATATGAAAAGGAATCCCTTGTTTTAGGGATCAATTTTTAGCAGTTGGAGGTTACATGCAAAGATCATTTTAGAAACCTCCCACCATGCGTCGCTTTCCCCAGATTTGTGGCCTATGCATCACAACCCTAATTTTGTGAAAACTCATCAATCAGAAACTACAAAGCTCATTCCTCACATCGATCTTGAAACTTTGACATCCCACATTCCATCTAGGAGTCATCAGCACATTGAATTCAACTGTTTTGGGGTAAGCCCTATTTTCATGTTTCGCACTACATTTCTGGCGCTTTTTGTGTTTCTCTTCATATGAATGTTGTTTGCTTGATTTCAGTGAGCACTTGTTGTCAATTTGACACTACAAGCTTGTACTAGCACCGTTTTAGTTTTCGTTTACATCTCACTCTTGCAGTGACTCGCTTCACACACATGCATGCCTTCCCATTTCCTGAACCTTGCACTTGTTGTTTTCATGAATGGTCATTTACTCTTGTTTGCACTCATCTACTGATGCATTCAGACTTCTCATGTTTCCAGTTGCCCATTGGCTAGATTGGGCTGCCTTGGCCTGAACCCTGCCTTGGCTGGCTAGCACTGCGCATTTCTGGAATGGAAGGCTCTTCCTTCCCTCTAGAAATTGCACAAGCCTATTGACGAACTAACCTCTATGCTTGCATTGCGCAATTCTTGGAGGCAGAGTCTCGTTGACCCTAGAAACTGTGCAATGCAATTTGCTGGTTGCATGTCACTACTGACTGAAATTGTGAATTACTGAATTTCAGTCCTCAGTAGGCTAGGTTGGACTATGCATTGCGCATTTCTAGTAGTCAGTTAGGCTCCTAATAGCCTGACCTATGCCTTGGGTAGTTTTGGCAGTCAGTCTTCCAACCTCCTAGTGGAAATTGCGCAACCTTCATGATCAATTACACAGGTATGTTTCAAGTTAGTTCTCAAGTTCGTTTTGGTTTTTGATTGACAAATTACTTGCCATGAGTGTTTCCATGTCCATAGGTATCACAGGTGTTCATCTTCTTCTCAGCAGCACAAGTACAATAGCATTCAAGAGAGCAGCATCAAAATACACCATTAAGAGCATAACGTGGGTTGCAACCAAGCAAGTGTATATGAGCTTGCCTACCTATGAAGAAATCAAGTTGTTTGTAGACAAGGACATCAAGGTAAGATGGCAGTAACATCACAACAATCAACATCACAACGAGAAGCACCATTAACAGCAGTAGTAGGCAGCACACCCACATGCAACAAATGCGAGAGGAAGGTTGTATACAACACAAACGCAGAACAAAGCTGCAAGCTAGAGCAGGTTCACTTGTGATGAAAACAAGTTTGGAAATTGAGGCTATTAAGTGATGGCATGACATGAAGATAGATAATGGAACAGAGAAGGAGTTGCATCTGTTGATGTAATAACTCAAGAAAGGATAGGAGCTGCATAGATGAGAGGACCAGCTGTAGTAGGAATAGGTACAACAACTAGTGCAACATTCACTCACGAATGAAACTACACCCCTACAAGTTATAGATCCATCACAACAACTTAGACGAAGTAGACATGGAGAGCAGTGTTGTTGATCACATGCAAGGGAATTCAGTAGCATACATGTCATTGTGCACTCACAAGCGATCTAACCCATTTGGCACATTCACTGAAGCAAAGACAAGAAGCAAGTCTGATTGAAGCTAAACATGCAGTTGACAGTTGATGTGCATGACCACCAACACACACTGAAAGGTCATCACAAACACTATGCATCAGTGTGTTTTTAGTTCAGCTGCACCCAAGAAGACCATGCACATATTAGCAGTCGAGATGGATGGAGGAGCCACACTAATGCACCCAGATGCAACAGAGGCAAGAGTTCTCTTTAGCAAGATGTCACCATGGAGTGCATGCACACCATCATGAATGACCAAGTTTGGCATCAAATCACCATCAAGAATGAACAAGCTTGACCAAGTGTCAATGATGTCTTAGATGGCTTTCTCAAGCCATTTTGTCTCGCATGGGCACATGTGCATTGTAATGTAACGTCTTGTCAAGTGGAAGGTCAAGTGTCGATAGTTGGATGTAGTAGTAATAGACTAGATGAGGAGTCATGATGGTAGATGAACTGTCACAAAGGGGAATGTCATGGGTCACCCCAACCTTTGCTATAAATATAACCTCATAACTCATTGTAAAGGCTTCTGGTTAGCCAATCTTTCGATAATGCTATCTTGGAGAGAGATTGGATAGTATTGTAATGAGCCTTGGTTTCTCCACTATGCAGAGCTAGTACATCTCGTTAGAGGAGCAGGTGTTTGTTGCTGTAACATTCCACTATCAAAACTAGTGGTTGGACATGGATGTATTGTATGACTGGAACGTACACTTCTTAATATAACATGAGCCAAAGCGTTTCATGCATATGTCGTATTGTATTCTATGCTATTTGGTTTACTCTAAATGACATATGTATATGTTTACTTACGGATGCATGTATAGCTACCTGTGTATGTATGTACGAATCTTTCTGAAATGTGTTGTTGGTTTAACAATCACTTTCGATTGCTAGAAAAGTTTCCTTTCATGTTGTGATGCATTTTTTCTCATGTGTTCCCTTCTTAACTACATTCTATCACAGGTTTCCAAGGGGCACACTCATTTCAACCCCCATGTGTTAGAACCTCTCATGCACCTTCCTTGGCTTGCAACAACTGTCACACTCTTGCTACCAATAGAGACATCTTACTTGCCTTTGTGTGAAATCGTGGTCAAGGCATTACCATATGACCCACTTTTGGGACTCCTACACCAAATGGTTTGAGGTCTAATTGTGACTTCTTAGCAGGGATATCCCCCTACGTGTTGGTGGGTCCAACACCCTCAACACCAAGATCAAACAAAATAGAAAAACCTTGATCACAAAGCTTACCTTCCATCTCAATGATAGATGCCTGATGATCCACCTACCTGCTGTCCACAACTTCATAAATCTCAGGAATGCTATGACTAGCATGACCAACTACATGTTCCTCCTTAGTGTTATAGATCTGGGGTCTACTACCACTATGATACTATTGAAAATCCTTCTTATGATGGTGCTTACCACATATCCAACACTATAATGGTTCCCTACCACTGTCTCTAGCCCGTTGCTCTCCATGTCCCTTCTCAACTGTATTGAAAATCTTGTAAGGAACTTCATTATATTTCTCACTTGCATCTTGAGGTCTTCGTTACTTTGGTGGCCATTTTCCTTCATCTTTTTTTGTTTCTCTTCAAGTGATGTTTTGGCTCAACTTTGCACTTCGACTACTCATCACAATGCTTCAACTTCTGGATGGCATCTTCCAATGATATAAGCTCATTGAAATCAATCCCATCTCTTAAGAATCAACGAACTTTGGCAATCTCATCTTTGAGGTATGGCACATATCTCAACAACTCCAAAAATATTCTAGTATACTACTCATCTATCATAGATCCCATCTGCAACTCATAAAACTCCTTAACTTTGTCATCATAATACCTCTCATATAAGTACTTCTTGAATAGACTTTTAAATTCATGCTAAGTCAAATCATCCTCATGTATGTACTTGACATTCTTAGCACCTTCCCCAACAAATATCCGCTTTACTTTTGAGACTAAAAAGGGTTATCCCCGCTTTCATGTTTTCTGAGTAATCATGAAATTCAAATAATTTCCTCATGCGAAGAAAGCAATCCTCCACATCTTGCAATTTCTTCATCTCTCCATAAAATTTAGGTGGTTTTTCCTTATTAAACTCATCCGGAAAGTATCCCTTATCATTCCTCATGTACAGATGATAATGACGACTATCATGATGTCTATCAAAACTAGAACTAGAGTAATACTTGTGTGTGTCACCCCTCTTATCCAGAGTGTCCAACATCCTTCCATCTCTGATAATTTCAGATCTATCCAACATGTCTTTACTATGATACCTACTACCATATGCCACATTACTTATGTCCTCATGTCCATGGTTGATCCGAAAAGGTCCCTGTCGTTGGAAATCTGACAAACTCTGAAGTAATATCACATTCACCTTTGCTTGTTTCTCTTGTGCTTGCATGATTTTTTAATTATCTTCTTTGCAACTTCTTATGTATTCCTTTCAAGGTTCTCAATTTTTCTTCTAGGTTAGAAGAGTGCCCCACACCATGTTGCCCATCTAATGCATAGAGAGATTCTATGTAGTCTACCACATTGCTAGCCATTAGATCTCTTTCCTACAAGGCATACTATGTCAGCTAAACCAAATCACCATAAATAAATGTACCTTAGCGTAAGTCGGGCAGGATGCCTAGTCTACAAGATCATCAAATCAATGCGATGCATGTACAACATAACCATAATAACATATATGCATATATCAATAAGTGCATCAACACATAACCATCATACTAACTAGGGTCTAGTCATCAATGAAAGGCCATATTAGCAATGCATGTTATGACCTCATGCATAACAAAAACCATTATTCCAGTATACATATTGCCTCGTGCAACTATCCACTTATATACAAAATGCGTAATCAACTACACATACAGATAACCGCATGTAGTCAAGCATAGGTGATACATTCTTGTAATGAACCTACAAGACTAATGCATGTAATCAAATAACCAATAATGAAACCCAGCATACAAGGATGTAATCAAGTGGCATATAATTGTATAACCAATCATATGCTCATGATGATGCATTCCATAAAACTGACATCAAGTTCCTCATGATAACCTTACTACTACCATTTTCAATATCATGCAGTGGAAAAATCACATGGAATATAAGTGTAAGAGCCAAACACACAATTGACATGCATGCATGATCAACACATTCACCAATATCTGTAGCACCCGATATGACCCAAAGAGAGTGTAGCCATGCTCTAATACCAATCTGTAGCACCCTCTCCCAGCTTTACCCAAAGTAACCCTACCAACCTAGGTAAACAGGAGGAGATATGATACTATGATGATATTCAACCTCC
Source organism: Pinus taeda (assembly GCA_000404065.3). NCBI lineage: Eukaryota > Viridiplantae > Streptophyta > Pinopsida > Pinales > Pinaceae > Pinus > Pinus taeda. The sequence goes on along the minus strand of APFE030267518.1, from coordinate 280,544 downwards.
TATGTCACCTTAAGGAAGTGGAATTGATTGAACATCACATACAGTCATCCAACATCATCAACGGAACCCTTAGGAGACACATCAACCACTCAGACAGCCTGTCCCTGGGTCCCAATACTAATCTGCATCTCCTAGGCCATAATCACTCTCGTGCTATGGGCAAAGGAGTGATTAGAAACCCAAAGTCGCTCTCACAGGCTTGCCTGCAAACGACTGTGAACCAAAATTGCTATTTTGTGCCAGCAACCCTAGGATTTAAGCCACTTTTCTAGCCCAAAATCTTGGTCTCTACCCAGAACTTGTTGTAACTTCCATAATTAATAAAAAAACGTGATAGCAATGTTTATCAATCAAAAATCACCCTTAGGACTAGGCCTGAGCCTCCCCAACCAAGACTAACATTCTGTTAAACACTTGGCATCAATGCAAACTACAAGTCCAGGCTACAAGACACAACATAATCTATTGAACCAACTTATGAAACATAACCAGAAGGATCACCTCTTTTTCCATTGAACTACTACATCATCAATTTGGTCCTGCATCAATTAATTTAATAGTTACAAGTAAATATATGAAATAACCATGACATAAACCAATCATTCAACCATGCTTATAACCAACATAAAACCATATAAATATCAGAGATATGACAACCATTAAAGCCACATATAAATAAATGGAAAAGTAAGAGAACTTAGCTTCTATTAATCATAGGAAAATCTGACTAGGTTCGAGACTTCCATGTACCACCCGACCATAGACATGGCTGAACCAAATCTCTCCTTTAGCTAGTCACCCTTGTGCCATATGTGAAGCATGAATGTGGGATCTCATAGAAAAACCAATCCAAGAACAACCAATCCAAGAAAAAGCAAGGGAATCGAGAGGTTAAATCATGTCCACCCTTATCAAACCATGATCACAACAAAATCGCCGATCTAATCACAACTAAATGAAACTTGGAAGGCCATCCAGAATCCATCAATATCCTTAAGGAATTATCTATCTCCTAGACTCTCAGGCTTTACCATAATTCAAACCTGGGTTAGGCTTTACCGTGTATCCCTCCAAAATCGATCAAGGGATTCCTAGGCCTTTGGGAATGAACCTTGAGACCACCTCCACCATAGATTCTAAAATCCATCCGACAATTCCAAAGCTCAAAACTGAAATAACATCCCAACATAGCATGGCATTCAGACATAGTCTAGGCTAGCCTAAAATCGACTGTCATAACTAATGAGCCTCATCATTAGGTAATTATATGGACCTTAACTCACCTCCTAGCTTAGTCAAACCAACTATTCTCACAACTTATTGCATACTTTTGATTATATTTTGTTTATGATATGAGTTAGAGTTGGATATTTTGCTTTGTGGTCTAATGTGCATTTAATGCAGGATTAAAGGGTAAAAGCAAGGAATTTTGGCAAAGACCTTGGTCAAAACTTGAATGAGACAAGGGAGATGAATTATAGGAGGTAAATCCTCATTTACTACCCCACATTCGAATAGTCCTCCATCAGCTCTGAGTGCAAACAACCAAATCATGAGGACTAGAAGGCAGCCGAACAAGTGAAAGTCAAAGCACCAATTTATCTCGAGTTTGGGAGTTGAGCCTTCCTAATTTTAAGGAATTCGTTGGATATTTTAGACGTATAAGTAGATAGCCTTAGGACCTCAGTAAGATTTCAATTTTTGATCGTAAAACTCTACTCTATTTGTGCGCTGCAAGACTTGTGACAGTTTTTGATGTAATGAATGGTTTTGATAATAATAATGATGAGTTTTGTTTTGAGCCAACACTAAGTTAACTCAGAGGGCTGAAGCTCTTGGGTTAGGGCCCAATCCTAGCACCCAAGGCACCTCTTTATTGTACATGTATGATTGAATAGATTCATGGTTTAATTGTTCCTTTTCTTAAGTAGCTACATTTCCATCATAGCAGTGTCGAGTAGATTGGTTGTATTTTAGTTTGCTCCCATTTGTGGCTTCTTTCAATTAGCAGGTTATCAAGGAAAAAACAATCACCATAAGGTTGTCAACAAGTGTCTCAGCCTCACCTCCTCCCTCTCAGACCATGACTTGAGGAATAGACCCTTCAGCAACCTAACATAAATTTCTAGTTCTTGCATGAGCTTTGGAGTTTGTTATCTCCATTCAGTACTTGGTTCATTTCATTGTCATCTATTTCCATCACCCTATTTCTGTAATAATATCTCACTAATATTCTGATTTCCTTCAACACTTTCTTCATGCATAATATATGCAGAAGCTAATAAATCACATCTTAACCAGATTATACCCATGGATTTCCTTACTGTCCGATCCACAACAAACCTGACCAAACACCTTCAACCGCGTGTCACATAACTGATGTATTCATTTCAACATTTGACTTTAGGCACTCAAAATCCCCACTGTTGATCTATTCTCTGGATCCAATGGCCATCATGTCACCCGCTCACCAACTAGCTTGGCCGATCTCCACTATTGATCAATCCCGCATGATCCAATGACTATCACACAATCTCGCGTGAATTCTTGCACGACCAATATCCGATAGAGAGCACGCAAGAAAAGTGGTTTTCCCGTGTTACGTGTCACCCACTTAGGCTAATCATGTGAAATTTAGGAATATCACTTACAGTTCTTAGGGCGCGCGAGATACTACTTACTGTTAGGTTCCTATACCAATACGAGTCATAATTTCTAAATGACTGAGATTAAACCTTGTAATATGTGCATACCTTTTCTTTTTGCAAATGTTTTCCATATTAAAAATTTACAAAATGTAAAGAGGGTATGTCCTAAAAGAAAAATCAAAGGAGAAAAAGAATAAGAAAAGGTCCAAAAAAGTGAAAAATATGAACCCCAAAAACAAAAGACCATGAAAGTGTGCATGTCAAAATGCCACTACTATTTACTTTTATGCATAATAATGATTGTGTGTAGCTTTTTATTCATGCCACAATCCATGGTAATCTAACTATTTAATCTTGATTATGCCATGCTTTAAATTTGATGTTGATAGTTAGAGAATAAAGTCTGGCCAAACAGTGTAACCTTGGTAGATAATTAGATAGGTAGGGTAAATAAAAGGAACTCAACTGTTTAATTTGAGCCCTTGGATGTAATAAGGTTAGATTCAGTTAGTTTACTATTGTAAAGAGAAAAGAAAAAATATTTGATAAGGGTTTGCTAGATCAAATGCACCCTAATAAAATGAAGAAAAAATGATAGGACGAGTAGATGGGTAAGTAGAAGAAAGGTTGTAGAAGTATGATGGTTGATTAGACAAAAGCACATTTATCATCTTTCAACATATATTGGAAATATGAATGGACAATCAAGCATGCAAATGATTTACAAAGTCAATTAATTAAGTTCCCCCATTCATTTCACCCCTTTACTTTACTAATATCCCATAAATAAAGTTCAAAGTACTTAAAACCTTTAAGTCAAAGAGGCTTAGAGCATTTCTCTGACTTTTGGAGGGATCGGACCCTTGTCTTAATGACTTGAGGACAACAAGTGCTAGATTCCCCCTCATCAAAAAATTCATCTCCCTTCATTCCCCCTCGTTTCCTTAATAAAACCCCTTTTCCTAAAATTAAAACACTATTTTCCTAGGGAAAATAATCACCCCCATGGAAAACCCTTCTTTCCCAAAAGCTCACAAAAACACATTACCGTAAGTATTAATGTTAATATGTGAGAAGCATTTAAATCATGAATTTTTTTTTGCTTAGTGTGTTGTGTCCCTTTTCTGCCCATTCATATTAATTATTAACTTTATATGTTAATTCCCGAAAAGCCACTATCCCGTAGATATTTAACTCCTCTATATAAAATAACACCACCCATTAGTTTAATTATAAACTATAGTATTACCCATTATCCCTCAAAAATATTAAAATCATACCCTTAGTCATTAATCCCGCCTTAACCCATCATTAACCCTGATACCGCTGCACTTAAGCACCCACCAGGCCCCCCACTACCCTTCATGCAGTTTCCCCGCTCGATCACCGTGCGATCACTTCCCTCCACATCCGATGACTCTTATCCATATTAGGCCAAACCGACGTCCGAACGATACCCACATGAAAAGGTAGTTTTCCACATGGCCCCCAATGCTACGTGTCATTCAATAAGTGGAATCGGGCAGCCTCTCCCCAATACCACTGGGCGCCTGTAAGTAGTGCGATGGAAACCATTTACCGCTTGCCCACTACACTACAAAATGTCCATTGTTCACCCCGTACCGCCAAAATTGACTTTTTCATGCATAGAAGCTAAAAAGCCCCAAACCATTTGTTTTCTCTGAAATTTCAACAGCTAACCTCTGCATGCATGCATGTCATCTACAAACATTTGAAGCCATCAACTCACTTCCAATTGCACTCCAGAGACACTACATAGCACCTAGTTAGATTTCCAACCTACACAGAGCCCTTTCAACCATTTGTAGTCACCAGTCACCCTGTTCAGAACCATTTCATCTCATTTCTAGGTATTTAAGCCACAATTCACCCACTACCTTGTCAAATTCAATGAAACGAGTTACTAAGTTTTCTTATTTAGGATAAAAATTAATCAAAGAAGCTCAGGGACTTAAACCCATTCTGTGTTGAACCACCATAGGCTTAGAAACATTGCAAATTACCTCACCCATTCTCAAATCCACAAAAACTGAGAATGGCCGCCCCAATTGCCATGGATGTGAGACCCATCTCTACACCCCACTTAGACCTGGACCATCTCCCCCTGGCTAATACAGATTTCCAGATAAAGGACACCTCTGTCCATGAATCCTCACTCAAAGTATACTACCAAAGTAGGGATAGATACTTAACCAAGCTGATGCAACTGGACTGTGGGAGTCCAATTTGCCTAAGTACCAGTTCCCTAGAGTCCACATTTTCCCAGAAATTGTACATTATTGCCATGCCAACTATGTCCCCAATAAAAGAGCAATCATGTCCCCCAACTAGCCCATACTTTTCACTATCACTGCTGAATCTATAAATGAGATGTCATAACCCTAGCCTAGCCAAAACTTGACTCCCCTCTCCATTAGATACCTGTTGGACTTATATCCCAAACTTAGCCCTACAAGATTGGCCCAAACAATCCAAGCCTTCATCGTGGAAGAGAGGTATACCCCCAAAGACCCCCCTCTATTTGTAGCAACTTTATTTTCTCCTTGGGGAAAAAGTATTATGGATATGATATCTAGTGTCCTGGGTTATACCACCAATGAATATATTGATGAGATTATTTTAGCCTTCATGTTTATATACACTCCAAGACAACCTCCTATTGTCATATATGACTATACTTAGTTCATAGCTGACAGGATGCATGAACAGTTCCTTAGAATGAGTAATGAGGGAGTCTTCAAATACTCCTCCGTCTTGTATCACCTTTTCCTATATTGCCAGTCAGGAAAATTTCCACTTACCTTGCAAAAGTTGGACACCAAGGGCCAACCAAGATCAGTCATCTTGAGGACCCTATTGATTCATTAACATCCCTCCCCTCTATTCATATAATGAATTCATATATTCCTTTTTCCACCGTGTGATGACCATGCTCAATGGAACTCCTCCACCAAGAATCAGTCCTGAGATTAGGAGATTCCTTCACCTAAACATCAATCATCAGGTGGAAGATTGGTAATTGTACCAAAACCACACTGAAATTAGCATTTATGGCTGTGAGCTAGCCCCATACAAACTACCTAAATACCTCCCAATAAGGTTATTTGCCTTGGAGTACTATAGGCAAATAATAAATTTAGATGAGGTAAACTTTGTTAAAGCTAGAAAGAAAGCCCAACTCAAGATCAAAGACCAATTGGGCCATTTTATTTGTAATAGTAGAGAAGTTGGAAAGGAGGAAGACCTAATCCTTCAGAGATTAAAACTAAAATAGAGCTTCATATGGAGATATGATCCCTTGGATTTCATTTGCATAAGAAGGTAGAAAAACAAGATGTCTCCCTATATCCATCACCACAGCCCTGAGATAGAAAAATATGCCAGCCAATTGCAATGGGTGAAAAACACTTTATAGGACAAGGATAATGCTGAAGTTGCTGTGGAAAACACATTAATAGATTTAGGAAAACAACTTGATGAGGATTCTTTCATGCAGGAGCCAGAACAATCAGATAGGCCAGATCAGTCAACCAGGACAGAACCATCAGAAGAACCAGTAATTACTTCAAGTGCGCATCTAGTCACGCAAACTCCTCAGAATGAGGAGAAGATCCAAAATGGAACAAATAAGGGGCTTTAGTTTAGGAATGCCTACTTCTGGTATACAAAAAGAGTCAAATAAAAGGCAAAAGCCCAATCCAGCCTCTGAGCAAGAGTTCACTGATGACTCAGTTGAGGTCACCAACACAAAGGTTGAAAGAAGAAGGCCCACCACTCCATCTGGGAGTATGCAAGAGCCCTCTACATCACAGAATCAGATGTTGATGAGGCAAAAAAGTATTGAGGTATCTTCCTTTAGAATGCCTAAGGATAAGGACCAAGATATTAAGTAAAGATACAAAGAGATCAAAGCTAGGAATGAGAGGCTTAAAGCCCAAACATATGCACAGTATCTGAAAATGATCCCCATTAATCAAATAAGGCTAATGTTAGCCTTTGATATCAAAGAGGGGAAAATGAAGATGACATTTATCAAGCCAACCACTCAGCAGCCAAGAGCAACATCAGATTTTAAAAAAGTGGACTTTGAAGTACTGGAAAGGGATATTCATCCCATTGACTAGATTGAACTGCATAAGCAAACAGGGGAGATGATATACTCTAGATTAATAGGGAAGGCCATTGCTGCCCACCAATTATAGAACTCCTTAAACAATATATCATCATAATTTTAGTTGGAGAAGGCCTCATCACAAGCCAAGGATAATAGAATCAAGTCCCTAGAGGACTTAGTGATTGAATTGGGACACGATCCCAAAGATGTAAAAGATGCAGAGCGGATGATTAAGAAGAAAAATTATGACATTGCTGCACTCAAGAAGCAGCTAAAGATACCCCAGCTACATCACCCACAGACACAGGAAGTCCTAGAAGCACAACAAGGACATGAAGAGCTCATGGACTTGTTCCTGAAGTTAAATGATCAACTCAAGGAGACAGATAAGGAGTTGGACAGTTTAATTCAGTCGAAGCAAAGTGACATGGTGATCCAGGTGGATATTGGTGGCCACCTGCCAAGTCCACCTGCACCCCCACCATTGTCTTTCTCAGCTTTTTCAGTTTCCTGAATTGTAGCACAACTTACTATTTTTAGCATTTTTTCGGGTCCTGAACTTTCGGAGCCGTTTTGAGGCCCTAAACGATGTCTTTTGGGGAATCCGAGGGAAACATGGGTTCGTGCAATGGACCGATGTTTCCCATTCCAACAATGATAGTGCTCGAATAGATCTTTCTAATGAGCTATTGTATGCGTCAAACAGAGATCATATGCCAAAGTTACGACCCCGGGAAGTTGATGTACCAACTTACCCCCCAAACGGGGCCCACAGTTTGGCGTTTCATCTCCTAGGGTTAGGTTTTGGAATGTGAAGGGTTTTTCATTGTTTCTCAACAATAAATAGGCCTTCGAGCCTCATTGTAACACAGTTCAGAGGCATGTATCCATCACATCTCTTCTCAGAGATAAGCTACCATCGCCCTAGCTAGTTTATTTCCATTCTAATTGTAAGCTATTTCAGCATTTTACATTAATGAAATAAAGTATTATTTCAGCTGCATCTTTGTGTTTATGGTTATCTCTGTAATTTGTTGTGTTCTTGTTTAAATCTGGATTAGTGGTATCAAAGCGGTCTGCTTTTTCTTCGTTTTTCTTTGCATGTTCCCAACAAGGTCGGGATATAAGGAGTTAGGGCTTGAACCTTTGCAAGACCAGCCTCGCAAATCCCAACGGCCTCCCATGGCGGACGAGAAGAAAGACGAGGGGGCAGGAGATCCCATCAAAATCTTGCTCGAAGAAGCCCTCGAGTGACAACAGAACGCGATGATGGACAGCTTTGCCCAGATCCTTCAGCGGCTACCAAGAAGCAACACATCGGCTTCCAGCAGCTACTTTGGAAACGCCACACCCTTTAAGGTAAAAGTTAATTTTGAAATCCCCATATTCTAGGGTCAGATAGATGCAGATGCCGTAGATAAATGGTTAAATCTGCTAGAGGGTTATTTTTCTCTTCATGAATTTTCGAGCCGGGAAAATATTGTTTTTGCTCTCCTCAAAGCAGCCCCCCACGTCAAGGACTGGTGGGAAACCTACTGCGCACAGAAGGATGAAAGTACTGGCTCACTATTTTCAGCTGCACCCACCTAGGATTTGTTCCGGGATGCCATCAAGGAGCAGTACTACCCTGTCGGGAGCTATGAGGATGAATACATAAAGTGGACCACGCTGCGGTAGGGAAGGGACCAAGACGTGCCGG
>APFE030267518.1:233073-265823 GCA_000404065.3 Pinus taeda | reverse complement strand
CCCAAATGGGGCCCACAGTTTGGCGTTTCATCTCCTAGGGTTAGGTTTTGGAATGTGAAGGGTTTTTCATTGTTTCTCAACAATAAATAGGCCTTCGAGCCTCATTGTAACGCAGTTCAGTGGCATGTAGCCATCACATCTCTTCTCAGAGATAAGCTACCATCGCCCTAGCTAGTTTATTTCCATTTCTGATTGTAAGCATGTTTCAGTATTTTCCATTAATGAAATGAAGTAGTATTTCAGCTGCATCTTTGTGTATATGGTTATCTCTGTAATTTGTTGCATTCCTGTTTAAATCTGGATCACATGACCACAACCTCTAGAATTGTCATCCCCACAGTATCTATAGCAGTTCCATCCACACTGGCAGCATCATTGGCACCCACAACTCCACCTACCATAGCATTGTCAGTAACAATAGAACCTACTATAGCAACAGGTACATAGGGAGAGAAAGCAACAGAGTTAGTAAAATCCATGTAAGAGGTGTCTATCCAGGATACAAAGATGAAGAGACTAAAGGAAAAGGTAGCAAGTCTTGAAACTTATTATAAACTTGCTCAACTCCAGCAAAAGGAAGAAACACAAAAATCACTGAGAATTCAAGAGAGAATCAAAATCCTAGAGAAGGATTTAACACTATAGAAACCATTGGGACAAACCAAAGAAATTCTCTGGGCCAATATCATTGACTGTCAATGATATTTGGACATCAATTCAAGTTATATTTGAGCAGACAGAATTAGTGAAGGTAGCTAATGAAGCTATCCAAAAAGTAAGGGAAGATCTGGGGAATAAACCAGAGGATGCCAATTAACTCATCCGCTTCTTAAACAGTAAGAACAGATATGAGATCCATGAGCTTAACATAGAATATAGGACTGAGGCCATTCTAGAGATTAGGAAGGTTCTTTCCAAAAGAAACCTTATGCTTAACCTAGAAGAGAAGCTCCATAACATGTAGGTACTAGCCATTGATAGATTCATGGCTAAGTTTCAGATTTTGAGGGAGAAGGTCTTCCCAGTCCTATGGTCATAAATGAAAAGCTCATGCCTCAGTTGGACTATAGTGATAGACTCAGGAAGTTGGCCAAGGAACAAGCTATCTCTTCAGCAATTAAAGCTTTTCCAACAGGCAAAGTGTTATATGATACATTTGAAAATTTGTTTTTTCTAGAGCATGAGGTGAAACACTTGTTCCTCACGAATCCAAATTTTGGAAAGTACATAGAGGTCGATGAAATCTACAGAAGGATGATGAATGTAAAACTACCTGATGCGGAATCGTGGAAAAACATGGCAGATTTACTATAATAAATTTACATTAGAAAGTTACTGCACAGTGAATGAAGGCAACCAGTTAAAACAGGTAAAAGCATAGCAGCAAGGTCAAAAAGTAGCAAGGTCAAAGAGTATCAGTTGAAATATAAAAGTAAAGAAGATTCCAACATAGAAATGCTACAAATATTAGCCAGGTTAAAGGGCTCCAGCTTAACTGAAACAACCAGCAACACCATAATAAAAGGGATGACATGAAGTAGTTTAACATCTGTCTCTACCTTCATGGAAGAAGATATTTTTGTTCCCTATATTAAGTCTCAGGTTGCTTTGAGATATTTTGTAAATATTTTTGTATAAATACTTCACATTTTGAAGTATGTAGGGTGGATTCCAAGCCATTTCTATAGACTTCTTCTCTCAAATCAGAATTTTATTATTTCAATGACTAGATTGGCTTGCTATAGCAAGGAATAAAGATCATATATTTTACAGGATTCTTGTGTAAAACACAATACAAATAAGTATTCTCTCATGTTCAATATTGTCTTTCCTTATGTTTTTCCATAGTCTTATTTGTATCTCTAAAATCTAAATGTGTCACATGGAATGATATTTCAGAAATTTCTTAAATGCACTCTGTCTTGACTGTTTTACATTCTCAATGTTTTCTCCTAAACTATCTTAGCTATAGAATTCTTAATTGCTCGTTAGCTTCTGTAGTTTCTCCTCTAGTCTATAGCAAAGGATTCTTAATTTCCATTTGCTCATGATCTTCCTCTGTTCTTCATTCTGATCTTGGTCCAAGGATTCTTAAGTGCCCTTTCACCTTGGTTAGAATTACTTCACCCATTAGGCCTGAAGATTTGAATTTTTCTTTTCTAGCATGCCCTGTGAACATTCCCTTTAATGATCTGGTCCAGTTATGCTATCCATTCATTGATGCCATAGCCCAATGGCTTGAAGACCTAGCTCCATCCATTTTCTCCAATAATTCCACCACCCAACCTTAAAATCAAAACCAAAACCCCATGAACACTAAGAACTAGCCTAAAATCCCATACAAACAAAGCTAAATTATAGAGAGAGAGCCCACTCTCGACTTAGGTTGGCTAGAGCCTAAGCCTAAAACATTGGTTTGTGGTTACCTCGATTTCTTCCTTCTTCTGATAACTTCTAAGGAAAATACTAAGTGATAACACTTACCACCTACGAAGACTGCTCCATCATTTCCCCATGTTTTCCACCCTTCTATCGACATGAGAATTGATGTGATCCCTCCATTTATTAACGTAATCTCCTGTGATAAGATCTTTGCCACTCATCTTCCATTAATCTTGTTCGTTGATCCAACTGATCTAAATGTTCCTGTGCACTACTTGCTTCATTACTTCTTCCTTTCACTGATTTCAATCTTCGATTTCTCTTCTGCTTGACTCCTTCTCGAACTTTGTTCTGCATATTATTTAAATGCAACCACTCTTGAGCTTTGATTTGATTATTCAATCAGACTCCAACATTGTCTGATCATCACAATACTCCTTTGAGAATTGACCTCTCTCTAGGATTCTTTTTGAATTCTCTGCACACTTATGTTATACAAAATTACTCTAATCCACAAATAGTTTATAATTTAATTTCTCAACCTCCTTCCATCCACCTATCACATCCATGAGATCAATTAAATTGCATGCTTGATTTTACCAAAAAACACCAAAAAAGTGAATACAGATTTAGTTTAGTTTCCTCTCTTACACATTAGTATGGTTTGATGCTCTTTACTTCTGTAACTTACATAGCAACATTAGGTTAGTGTTGATTTAGAAATTCTTCTTAGCATAGTTGTTTAAATGGTTAATTAGGATATGGTGTGATTTAGCATTACATGTTGGTTTCTTCATTACTGTAGTAGATTAGCTCTCTTAGGATAGATTTTCTCTTCTTCCATCAAAGAATCAAGATTCTTCTGACTCTATAGAAGTCTGGCTTGGAACCCCTGGGGTCTCTCACCTGATGAACAATGAGAATAGGAAGAACCTTCACTTTTACTTGTGCATATAGCACTGTCACCTCCAAGTTTTGATGAACCATAGGTTGATAAGTAAAGATGGTAGCCCAGGAGTTGCAACATCCTTGATGCAATACTGGCGCTCATCACTTTTCGGCACCGTTGTCGGTGAGGTGTCTCAATAGAATGTGATTACTGATTTCTTTTCTTTTATTTCTAGTCTTTAATTTTTTGCCATTAGTTTATTTCTGCAAAAGTAATCTATCAGATTTCTTTCTTCCAGTTGTCATTATCTGTTTTCCTTTACATTTTGCAAGTAAAATTTCAATTTAGAAAGTAACTTTTCTTTATGTTAGTAGTTTTCATTCAATCAACAATCTCATTTTTGCAAAGTACTTTCGAGCTAAAAAAATCTTACAAAAACCAACCCAAAAACATTTCCTTTCATGCCTCATAGGAATAGGGAAAATTTGGGGAAATTATTACCGAATACCCCCACTGCATCCAACATCCAACCTTCTCTCTTCTTCGGTGGATGTGAACTAGAGGAACCTTTAGGTGAGAAGCCTACAGCGGAAAAAGAAGAAGAGGAACCCATTCCTACTGAACCAATGGCTGAAAACTGAAATCACAAAGGGAATAGAGAGAGGGGTGAGGGTGCCTTCCCCATCAGGGAAACTAACGCGGACACCAAGATGAAGAATATAAGCCCCTCTTCCCTACCTCATTTCCATGGCCTGACCACAGAGGACCTCAACAGTTTCTGATTTATTTTTTTTGTTATATGCTTAACATATGACTATATAAATGATGAGTGAAAGTTAGAACTGTTTCCATCTACCCTGAAGGATGCAGCAATGCACTGCTTCATGGGTTTACCTGGAGATAACATCACAACTTGGGCTCAGATGCAACAAGATTTTAACAACAAATATCAGGACTATTGTAGTTCAAAGGATACTAAGGAATAAATTTTTAGGATGATCATGGGCTAGGATGAATCCTTAGAAATCCACAAAGAAAGATTCCAGCTCATATACAAAAGGGCCAGGTGCACACTTGACCCCTAGTCACTAAAGCTGGTCTTGCTCAGAGGAGTAAGGGAAGATCTTCTAGATACGTTACATTTGTTATTAGGAGGAGATATCTACCAATTACCCTGTGAGGATATCAAGACTATCTTTAGAAACCATTCTAGGGCAGCCAAGAAAAAGGGTAGGAGTAGTCAACCTATGGCCAGTACATCATCTTCCAACTCATCCATAAATGGTGAAATTGGAAATATGCTGGAAGATTTCAAAAGTGAGATCCTGCAAATCCTTTCCTTGCAATTGGACACCACAAATATCAAAAGGATGTAAGAGGAAGCAGAGAGAGCTTTGACCACCTTTTGTCCTAGATGCACCAGGAGGCATCTTAGGAACAAATTTCCATTGAACTGTCTTGAAATTTTCTTGGTCTGTGAAGAAAACCACTCCACACACAAGTGCCCTTATTGACCCGGACTCAAAGCTATATATCAAGGAGTTGAAGGGGTCACTGAGCAGCTTTGCTAGATCAACCAAAGGAGACCTCCTGGGCCTAGACCATACTAGTAGGATATGCAAGGGTCATCCTATGCATATTGCAACCCCAACCAAACCATAACTATACCTTCTTGGGGACCCCCTACTCATCCTTCCTGGTCTACACCCCCTCTTGGTCCTATGCATCTCAGTATCATTCCCAGCCATCTAGCCAGTCATTTCAACCTTATGTTCTGCCACAACCTTAGTGGAATATCCCGCTCCAGGGGTGGAGGCCCCAATACAACAATGCTCTAGCTCTACATCCTCCACCACCTACCCAACCACAACTCCTACACTTTGCTCCACCCAAGCAACCCCATATGCCTACCCAACAAAATTCAAACCTGAACAGTAGGCATGCTCAACAAGTATACAGTGGAGAGACACCATACCTAGCTTATGTTGTAGAAATCTAGGAGATCAAACTAAGATTTGAGAGAATTCTCCTTGACAACCAACCTCCCTCTCCACATAGGGAGGTTGAGGAAGAAAGAGAGGAAATAAACCTTAAAGGAAATCCACCCTTTCTTGAGAGATTAGTCAAACCACTCTAGCCTACCCCAAAAGAAACTAAACTTCTAGGAGAATTGAGTAATCTATGTCTAAATATCCCCCTTCTCCAGGCAATAAAAGTTTTTCCCATTTACAATAAGTTGATTAAGGAGAAATGATTCAAGCATCCAAGAAGAATAAAAAGGGATGGCCCTACCATTAATTTCATTGGGAAGTTGTCCAAGTTAATGCTGGGCAGGTAATATGTCTGAAATATTTGGACCTTGGAAGCCCTATAGTAGATGTGCACATCAATGGAACCATCTTCCCACACACTCTGATCGATCTTGGGGCTGTCATTAATGTGATGAGCAAGGACACCATGCTCACGCTCAACCTCCAAGGGTCATTGAGGAAGACCACAACAGTTTTGCAGCTTGCAGACCATTCCATAGTCACCCTTGAGGGAATTGTGGAAGATGTGATGGTCTCCATTGACTCCTGGGAGTACCCTACAGGTTTTCTAGTGCTCCAGCCTAAGACTAATCTTATTGGTTACGCTCACGTCCTTGGGAGGCCATGGTTTGTCATAACTAATGCTTACATTAGTTGCAAAGCTGGGAATATGACCATCAAGAATGGGCATATGTCCAAATAGTTAGTCCTATACCGTCATGATCAACCTTCTCTAGAGCATGATTTACCTTTATTGCTGGAGGGGGACAAAGAAGATGAGGTTTATTCTGCCCAACTCTATGCTTTGGAAGCAACCATAGGAGGAGAACATCAAGATGAGAATTACTTAATTGAACACCTGCTCCAAACTCTAACTCCTAGTTCATTACCATTAGAAGAAGAAGTAAGCGAAACCCAGAAAAATCATCCAATTGACATATGCTTGGCCAATTCCAACCCACTCCATGTCGAAACCATAGAATTAAACGTAGAGAAAACTTTGAAAATTAATCCATCTCTTTCTGCTCTCGAAGAGGAAAAGCTATGCAACATGTTGAGAAAAAACCTAGAAGCCTTCACTTTAAGTTACATGGAAATGAAGGGAGTACACCCCTCAGTGTGTACTCACCACATATACATCAAAGAAGGTTGCAAGTCTTTCCAACAACCACAAAGGAGGATGAATCTAGATTTTAAAGATATAATCAAAGAAGAACTGTAAAAATTACTAGATGCAGGATTCATTTACCCTATCTCCGAAAGTGAGTGGGTCTGTCCATTAGTGTTAGTTCCCAAGAAAAATGGTAAGTGAAGGATTTGTGTCGATTATAGGGAGTTGAACAAAGCCACAAAGAAGGATGATTTCCCCTACCCTTCATTGAATAAGTGCTAGATTGCCTGGCAAGGAATAAGTTTTTTTCTTTCCTAGATGGATTCAATGGGTACATCCAAATCTAAATATACCCAAAAGACTAGGATAAGACCACATTCGCCTATTCTTGGGGTATTTTTTCCTATAGGGTCCTTCCTTTTGGCCTATGCAATGCTCCTGCCACTTACCAGAGAGAAGTCTTGAGTATTTTCTCCAAATTAGTACATGATACGGTGGAAACTTATATGGATGATTTTACACCTTATGGCTGTGATTTTCAAGAAGCCCTGACTAAACTAGGCAAAGTATTGCACAAATTCATTGAAATGAATATGTCTCTTAGTCTATAAAAATGTGAATTCTCAATGACTGAAGGGATTGTGCTAGGTCATTCAATATCTTAGCAAGGACTGTAGGTGGACTTGAACAAAATAGCAATTATCAAAAGGGTCCCACCTCCAAAAAGCATAAGGATGTCAAGAGTTTCTTAGTTTTAGCTGGATACTACTGAAGGTTCATAAAGGACTTCAGCAAGTTGGCCTCTCCTTTATTTGGGTTTTTGGCCAAAGAATCTGAGTTTATATGGTAAAAAAGTTGTCAAGAGGCCTTAGACATTTTAAAGGGTAAGTTAACCACTGAACCAATTCTTTGAGGCCCAAACTAGGCCCTCCCTTCTCATATTCATGCTGATGCCTCACACAAAGACATAGGAGCAGCCTTAGGTTAGGTAGAGGAGAAATTTCCCTATCCCATCTATTGTATAAGTAAGAACCTGTCAAAGGCTAAGCTAAATTATACTATGAAAAAAAGGAACTCCTGGTTGTTGTGCATTCATTAAAAAAATTTAGGCATTACATTATAGGCTACCAAACATTTGTGCATACTAACCATGCTGCAATCAAATATTTAATGAACAAGCCAGATGTGAATGCTAGAAGTATAAGATGGTTTCTTTTATTACAATAGTTTGATCTTATTGTTGATAAGCCTGGTAAGGAAAATGTTGTTGCAGAATTTCTATCTAGGATGAATTTGTGTGCAGGCGAAGAAGGAATGGTGGATGACCAGTTATCAAATGAGCATTTGTTTTCTATTTCAGTTCTCTCCCCATGGTTTGCTGATATAGCAAACTATTTGCTATCAGCACAGTTCCCACCAAACTTTCCCTCCAAAGAAAAGATAAAGATATTCAGGAAAAGTACCCTCTTCACCTGGATTGGGGGCAATATTTTCAAACTTGGCCTAGATCAAATCTTGAGAAGGTGTGTAAGAGACGAGGAAGCTTTTGACATCCTTCTGACCTGTCATGATGGTCCATGTGGAGGTCACTTTGTAGCAAAGAGGACAACATTCAAAGTGTTATAAGTGGGCTATTATTAGCCCACTCTTCATCGGGATGTGAAAAGGTACATTAGTCAGTGTGATTGGTGCCACAGGATGGGAAAGCCTACTCCAAGAGATGAAATTCCCCTACAACCTCAAGTGACTTTCGAGCCATTTGACAAGTGGGGCATGGACTTCAATGGGCCTATCAACTCTCCTTCAAAGCAAAAACATTACATTATTGCATGCACTGATTATTTGAATAAATGGACTGAAACCAAGGTGATTAAGGCAACAACAGAAGACAAGGTGGCTAAGTTCCTAAGGGAGAATGTATTCTACAAATTTGGGTACCCTAGAGAGCTAGTCACAGACCAGGGCAGCTAGTTTACATCCAACATGATTGAAGAACTACTCATCCATTACAAAATCAAGCATAGGACCCCCACTCCTTATCATACACAATATAATGGGTAAGTGGAGGTGACCAATAGGGCACTGAAGAGCATCTTAACCAAGGTAGTGAGCAATAGCAGGAAGGATTGGGCAGAGAGACTAGTTGAGGCCACCTGGGCCTATAACACAACATGGAAGACCAACACTCGATTTACACCCTATGAACTAGTCTATGGGAAAAAGGATTTGTTGTCCATTAAGTTTGAATATAACACATTGAGGATGGAAACCCAACTAGATTTGGATCTCAATCATGCATAGAAAGAAATATTGTTCCATTTGAATGGCTTGGATGAATTCAGAATGCAGGCCCTCCTACATACATAGATAGTTCAACTTCAAAGGAAGATTTGGCATGATATACATATTAAGGAGAAGAAATTTCAAGAGGGTGATTGGACATTGTTATATGATTCTAGGTATAAATACTTCAAGGACAAGCTAAGGACAAGATGGATCAGACCTTATGTGGTGGAAAGATTCCATGATAATGGCTTAGTGCAAATCAGAAGTATAGATGAAGAAGCCATTCCATTGCTTGTTAATAGACACCAATTGAAAATTTACAAGAGGACTTTATGAAAACAAGACTTCATTGAAAATACCAATAAGACAATGATAATGGTGGATCAAGTTCTAGCTCCTCCCTCATCAGGTCACTAAAAAAGAGAAAAAAGAATAAGGATTCAGGTGAAAATGTCCATGAGGCGCCCGAGTCCCCTCTTTGGGTTGAAAACCTCATGAGGCAACCCAATGATTAAAAAATAAAAATAAAAAAAGAATAAGAAGATTGCTAGGTGAAAACCTTCCTTGAGGTGCCCAAGGCAAACATCTAGGGTGAAAACCTCTCTAAGGCAGCCTAGGTGTTTTTCAAAAAAAAGGAAAAGATAGAAAAACATAATTATTATTTGCAGGTGGGTGAGAAAGACAATCAAGGAGAAAAGAGAAGATCCAAAGGGAACCCTGCCTCACATATATTCATATCCTCCACTCCTTACCATGCATCACTCCATCAATTCCATTGTTTTTTCAATTCATTGCTTCAATTTAGGTGAAGATTGTGTTTCTACAGGATCCCCTGTATCCCTACAGGATCCCTTGAAAACCTACAGGATGATCTTGTAGGAATTACAGTGGCCTGGAAAACCTACAGGAAGCAATATGAGGGTGAATGTTAGGTTGGTTAGGTCCCTAAAATTCATTCTAGACATGATCTAACCCCTCAACTCATCCATTACCATCATCCCTGCACTCACCATTCAAAACAAAAAGAGATCAGTTTCATCCAGTTATGAAAAAAAGAAGAAAAAAAGGGAAAACATAGGGGAGTAAGGGCATTACCTAAATGTCCCTTGCTCCACACACACTCCTACTCCCTCTGTCCATTCATTTGAACATCCTCACAACCCCAACTAGCAACATGATTGAGAAATTCTAAGGGAGAAGCAGCTACAAGACATCTTGTAGGAAATCCTGTAACATCCTATCCCTAGAATATCAATCATCAGCTACAGGTCCTCACTAGGATGCTCTAGGAGCTCCACAACAACAACAACATCAAATCCTTGGTCACAAACACCTGCCAAAGCCAACAAACCATCAATAGATAGAAGAGGAGGAGGAAGAATAACCATGCAACAAATAAACAATGCAAGACCTCCGATCTTCGACAGCTGCAACATCATATTGAGACCATAGGTAAGTATCCTGCTGACTCACTCATATGCATCATTTGATCAAAAGTTGTAAGGGTTATGAGGTAAATGGTTTAGAAGTGAAAAGGTGGCTATTTGACTTGGCCACTTTCGTTCAATCATAACATACAAAACTGGGTGTCCTCTCACTTGTGGCTACAATCAACTCAAAGACAGAGGAGGAGTAGAACAAGAAGTGGTTAACTACAGATCTACGAGGTGGGAGCTGATTCTGAGGTGTGGGAATGATGAGGTGGTAGTGGGGACCAATGGTCCAAAAATGGAAACGTACCTTTGCTGCCAGCACACCAACTCACTCAGAAAAGCCATAAAGGGAAACAAAACATCGTTTGCATGCATTCATGCATTCCACCTCCTCAAAACTCCCTCACTCAAGTTTCATAACTCTGGAAACCCACTGAAAGCAAGGATCCATATTTCTGCAAGAGAATTTCTACAGGAGGATGCACATGAATTCATACAGCAACACTCTACAAGAGTAGTCTACAGGATACAAAGACACAGTCTACGGAATAGGCAGAGAGGAGTTCAAGAGGGAATATCACGATAATTGTCCACTACCACCATTTTAAAGAGGTAGGATCTAAAAATTCATCCCTATTTACAAGTGAATGAACTAGAAATGCTCTAAAAGCTAGTGGATATAACAACTGTGGGAGGTGAATTAGATCTACAGGAAACTCTATTTTCTCCTTAATTTAAAATTCTTTTGTCAAACCTCTCATTTGCTCCTCAAGCCTCACAAGCAAGATGATGGTAGGGTTTAATAGGAGAGAACCCACAAACACTGTGAGGATACAACAACACCCCCAAGTGCTTGAAATCCTTATAAGACACCAATGGATGAGGTTTTTCGAAAAATTCACAGGGTATGATGATGAGGTGGCTCAAGAATTTTCTCATTCCCTCACTCCACACTGTAGAATCCATGCCACTATTATAGTTAGAGAGATCATTATAGATCTCACCCTAGAGCTCATGAGTAGGGTCAGCACACTTCCCCTAGGAATTCAATGGAGAAAATAAGACAAAGCAAATAGTGAAGTGGGAAAAAGGAAATTCTTTTTAGAAGGTGAATAATCCATAGAGGATAAAAATGGAGTAAGGAGGGACAAACTACCATACCCATGGAGTGAGGTAGCTTACCAACTCATCAAATATATCTCATGTGATGGTAGATACAGTGTTGTTTATTTCTACCATTTTATGAGGCTTGAAGAATTAAGATTTGGGGTAGAAACACTAGTTCACCAAAGACTCAGCATACCCTATTTCTTGATGCAATCCCTCATAGACTCCAATAACAAAGTAAAAGAAGGGAATTCTGAACAATTGGCTCACCATGGGTTGATCAGGATCCTGATTAAGGATGCCCTCCAAAAACTCAGGATCCCTATAACATGGTCAGTGTTTAGAGACTTACCAACAGAGGATGACATCAAAACCCTCACCTATGATGTTATTCCTTCTGTCAGTGAGGAGGAGGAAAGAAGAAGAAGAAGATATAGAGCTAAATGGGGATGAGATGGATGAAGAAGAAACTAATACAAAGGAACATGATGAAGCAAAAGAAGAAGAGGGAGAAGAGAAGGAGGATGATGCTAAAATAGAGGAGGAAACGAAGGAAGAAACCGATGGAGATGAGAAAGAACAACAAGAGGAAGAAGATAAGAAAAACAAAGAGGAAGAAGGCATTGAAATAGAATGGGAAGAACATAAGGAGGAGTCACCTAGGGTGTCTCCAGAGGCCCCTGAGAAGGAGGCAGCAACTGCCCTCACTACTCTCAGCACCCCAGTCAAGAAAAAAGGGAAAAGAAGGAGGAAAACGCTTTTATATTTCAGAGCAAGAAAGAGCACAAGAATCAAGCAAGGGAAGCCATAAATATCAACAAAAATCCCTATTTATATTGAATATTCTCCTACACCAAGAGACAAAATGACTTCCCCTAAGTCACCAATCACCTATGTAAGGAGGCCTAGTACCAGATCAACTTCCTTAAAGGGTAAGGCCATCCTAAAAATCCATAGCAAAATCTACAGGAAGCACATAAATTGGAAATCAAGGTAAGGGAGTAGCAAGAAACAAAAGAGGAAGACCCCGAAAGAAAGGAACCAAGTCCCCAACCTAACCTAGACTCCTACTACCAGTTCATTGAAGGAGGCAAGGTGATACCTCAAAAAGTTGCCATCCCATTATTTTTCGAACTTGAGAAGGAGAGGGCCAAAACCCACAAATGGAGTAAAATCACCAAGTGAGAAAGGGGTGGAAGACATTGGGCACATGGAAGAGAAGATCAATAAAATGGGAAAAGAGCTAAGTGGCTTAAGGGACAAAGAAGTAATAATGAGAGATCAACTCGAGAGGGAAAATGCATGGTTGAAAGGACAACTGCAGGAAAGGGAAAACCAACTGGCATGTATGGCCAACCTCTCCTTGGAGGCCATCCAATGTAGGATGACAACTAAATACTATGCTCTTTACCTCAGAGAACAATGGTTGTAGTTTCAGATTAAAACACTAGCACAAAGGGGCACCATGCCATTTCACGACTACAAGCAGTTTATTGATCTTTGTGATCAAAGTACACTAGAGGGTAGGGCCAAAATGGCTACATTTTACCTGGACAACATGGCCCTCATAGATATGAATTTTTGGGATCCTAATGCCTAGCTATGAGATCTACAATTAATGGCTTTGGCATCATGGATGAGCCATGAGGAGTCAAGGGTTGCAGAGATGAAAATAATATTGGTCAGAGATAAAAATGAACATCTTTTCATCAGAGCTAAACAATCAATTCCCATGTCCCTAATCAGCACCCATAATCTAATTGCAAATGGTCCTTAGCTAGCACCTAGATATCTTGCTGCCAATGAGCAAGCAATTTCACATTTTCAGGATATGTTTAGGCTACTAGGAGATGATATTATACATATCTACTTAAGGAGGTGGAACACACTGCCACACAACCTGAATATCAGAGAATATCAATCCCCTCAAAGGTTGAGAGAGGCACTCAACATGACACCTATGTTAAGAGATCAATGAAAAGGTTGAAGGTCAATTCGACAGGCCTAAAACTCAGTCCAACACTACTCCTATGGATGCTAGAAGGGAGAAAAGAATAAGAGGAAAAGAGGTAGTGGGAAGAAGTAGAAAGAAAAGTAAGCTTCTATGAACAAGAAGAAGAGACCACAACAGATGCATGGGATGTCAAAGAGGCTACCATAGCCATGAAGAACATGGACATTGGCGAAGTTGCTTAGACAATGAGCAACACTTTTAGTAGGGGGTGATGATGAGCCTCATCATTGGGTAATTATATGGGCCTTAATTCACCTCCTAGCTTAGTCAAACCAACTATTCTCACAACTTATTTCATACTTTTGATTATATTTTGTTTATGAGATGAGTTAGAGTTGATTCTTTTTCTTTGTGGTCTAATTTGCATTTAATGCAGGATTAGAGGATAATAGCAAGGAATTTTGGCAGAGACCTTGGTCAAAAATTGAATGAGACAAGGGAGAGGAATTATAGGAAGTAAATCCTCCTCATTTACTACCTCCCATTCGAATATTCCTCCATCAGCTCTTAGTGCAAACAACCAAATCATGAGGACTAGAAGGCAGCCAAGGAAGCGAAAATCAAAGCACCAATTTATCTCGAGTTTGGGAGCCAATCCCCCCTAATTTTATGGAAGTCATTGGAGACTTCAAATGTATAAGTAGAGAAGCCTAGGACCTCAGTAGGATTCAGATTCTTGATTGTAAAAATCTACTCTATTTTCACGTTGCAAGACTTGTGACAATTTTTGATGTAATCCATGGTTTTGGTAATAAGAATGAGTTTTGTTTTGAGCCAGCACCGAGTTAACTCAGAGGGCTAAAGCTCTTTGGTTAGGGCCCAACCCTAGTATCCAAGGTTCCTCTTTATAGTACATGTATGCTAGCATATATTCATGGTTTAATTGTTCCTTTGCTTAAGTAGTTGCATTTTCATTATAGCAGTGTAGAGTAGATTGGTTGTATTTTAGTTTTCTTCCATTTGTGTCTTCTTTCAATTAACAAGTTAGCAAGGATAAAAATATGACCATAAGGTTGTCTATAGGTTTCTTGGCCTCACCTCCTCCCTCTAGGACCATGACTTGAGGAAGAGACCCTTAAAAAACCCCAAAAACATAGATTTCTAGTTCGTGCATGAGCTTTGGAGTTTGTTGTCTTGATTCAGTACTTGGTTCATTTCATCATCATCTTTTTCCATCACTCACTTTTTGTAATAAGATCTCACTCATATTCTCATTTCCTTCAGCACTTTGTTCATGCATAATATGTGTAGAAGCTAATAAATCACATCTTAATCAGATTATACCCATGGATTTCCTTACCGTCCGATCCACAAGAAACCTGCCCAATCACTGTCAACCACATGTCACATAACTGATGTATTCATTTCAACATTTGACTTTAGGCACTCCAAATATCCACCGTCGATCTGTTTCGCTTAATCTAAAGGGCATTCCGTCACCTGCTTGCCAACTAGATTGGTTGATCTCCACTGTTGATCAATCTCGCATGATCTAATGGCTATCACTCAATCTTGTGTGAATTATTGCACAACCGATATCCAATCGAGAGGGCACAAGAAAAATGGTTTTCCCATGCTACATGTCACCCACTTAAGCTAATTGCATGAAATTTAGGAATACTGCTTACAACTCTTAGGGTGTGCGGGATACTTCTTACCACCTACGAAGATCGCTCCATCATTTCTGCATGTTTTCCACCCTTCTTTCGACACGTGACTTGATGTGATCCATCCATTTATTAACATAATATCCTGTGATAAGATATCCATTGCTCATCTTCTGTTAATCTTGTTCATTGATCTGATTGATCTAATGGTTCCTGTGCATTGCTGCTTCATTACTTCTTCCTTACATTGATTTCGATCTTCAATTGCTCTTCTACTTGACTCCTTCCCAAACTTTGTTTTGCGTATTTTCTAAATGCTGCCAATCTTGAGCTTTGATTTGGTTATTCAATTAGACTCCAACACTGTTCAATCATCACAATACTCCTCTGAGCACTGTTCTCTCTCTAGGATTCTTTTTTAATTCCCTACACACTTATTTTATTCAGAATTACTTTAATCAACACAAAGTTTATAATTCAATTCCTCAACCACCTTCGATCCACCTATCACATCCACAAGAACAATTAAATTTCATGCTTTATTTTACCAAAAAACCCAAAAAAGTGAAAACATATTTAGTTTAGTTTCCTTGCTTACACATTAGTATGGTTTGATCCTCTTTACTTATGTAACTTAGATAACAACATTAGGTTAGTGTTGATTTAGCAATTCTACTTAGCATAGTTATTAAAATGGTTAATTAGGATATGGTGTGATTAGAATTACATGTTGTTTTCTTCATTACTGTAGTAGAGTAGCTCTCTTAGAATAGATTTTCTCTTCTTCCATCAAAGAATCAATCTTCTTCTGACTCTATAGAATTCTAGCTTGGAACCCTTGGGGTTTCTCGCCAGATGAAAAGTAACAATAGGCAGGACCTTCACTTTTACTTGTGCATATAGCACTGTCACCTCCAAGTTTGTACGAACCCTGGGTTGATAAGTAAAGCTGGTAGCCCAAGAGTTGTAGCATCCTTGCTGCAATATTGGTGCTCATTAATAACCTGACCAAACCATGCCACCGATAGAAAGAGAACCATAAACCAACATGCAAAGCCATGCACGTCCAAACTAGCTAGGAAATCACACATGCAAAATGTTACCTACAAGTAGTCCTACTAAAGCTGCTTGAGTCCTTCTTTCCTTTCTTTGATCCTTGCTTGCTTTTCCTTTCCTTTCCTTCCATTCCCTTTCCTTTCCCTTTTCTTTCTTTTCCTTCCTTGATCCAAAGCTAGAGTGCTCCAAGAAAACTATATGTGACCAAGAGTGTGTGTGAGAGAGAGAGAGAGAGAAAGAGAGAGAGAGAGAGAGAGAGAGAATAATGACAGAACTCCAAACTTGAACTAACAGAAGGTTACCAACTGATCCTCAGAAGCCTTTTTATGAGTGAGGCCTCTATTTTCTTCATTTTCCATTATTTTCCTTCAACTTTCTCCTCACTTGCAACTTGTGGCCTTTCACCTTACTTTTCTCCTAATTTCTTTTATTTTCATAAATAAACGTGCCAAACTTGCCTTTTTGAATTTTAATTCCTCTACCTCAACCTTTTCTAGTTTTCCTTAGCCAAAACACACATCTAATGATGCCCACTAGGATACCTTTGCTGAATCATTTAGCTTGGAATCACTGTCCCTCAATCGTGGTATTATTTTTTCCTTTATTAACTTTTATTACATGAAATTTTCACGAGGCATATTACATATCTTTATGTTAATTGTCCGAGAGAAACCTAACCATTTTTCTCCCTCTTTTCATCACTCTAAATGAAAACCATTAATGATCGAGTTTTCACATCGTTATAGTGATTTCTATTGTCTCTCATGCCTACGCCTTTGAGATATTGGCCTTCAACTCAATTCCAACATTAAATCTTATACATGACTTGCTACCTTAGCCTGAGATATTGTTGACCTAAGATATTTGAGCTCTTGCCATTGGTCATTGAAATGACCATGCATTTTTTCATGCCTTCCTTATGTTGAGCTTGGTGTTAACTGGAAAAACTTCAATTTAGAAAAAAATGTATATTTAAGTGACATTTTCACTTTACGTATAATTTATTTTAGATCTTAGAGAGGAAAATGTGTTACAAATATGTTATAACATATAAAATACTCTAGAGAATCTAAAACGATTTTGATTTAAGGTCCAGTTTGTTGATGGAATTGGCCATATGTGTTTGTGCTCAAGATATATTTGAGACTAACATCGTATGGTGATATTTAATATTCTTTCTGTATGCTTTCCTAAATACAATAAAAAATAGCTTCCTTAGGATTTCTTAAGCAAGCCATTATTCTCTCTGAGTAAATTCCTTATGCTGTGAGGTGTTGTATTATCAAGAGGTTGGTCTTATTGTCACAGGAAAATGTTTTCCATCTGATTTGAATCCCTTCATCATTTTGTCACTGGAAGCAACCTTCGCTCAGAGCTTTTTTGAAAATGCATTCCTCCATCTCTATTCTTGGAATTATGCTGATTATCAAGGAGGAATATTGAGAGTGGTCTAGAAATATTGAGAACATGCTCAATTCATATGAATTATGGAATGGATTCTATGAAGGAGAAGATGAAATGCACCTACAAACCCCATATCAGATCAACAGTTATCCATTTGGAAGAGCAAGGATAACAAATCCTATGTCATGATTGTTGCTTTTGTAAGTGAAGAGGTGAGGCTTCATACATTTTTAATTATAAATTTTTATTGTGTATTGAAGAAGTTGAAATATCTTATGTGACTCACACTTAGAATTCGAGGTTTTTCAATTGATGGTCAAACTCTCTAATCTTGAGTTGAAAGATGATGATCCCCTAGTACTAATCTCTGAAATTAGAGTGATCATTAGGATGTAGATGTCACTAGAATTAAGATGGATGTTTCTTTCACAACCCTTCTAAAGGTCCTCTACCCTACATAATCACATTATCGTGAGTCCTTGCAAGCTAGTGAGAAAATCAAGTCCATTACTTTTGACAGCATGGTAAATAAATTTGCATAATGAAAGAAATCTTATGGGAAGAGGAATATAAGAAATCAATCCCTTGAAGAATGAGTATGCCTTTCTAAGAAAAAAAATAATTAGTCACATGATTCTCCTAAACGAAGTGGCATCAAAAGAATATATGGAAGAAATAATTTCGTAGGTGAGAGGGTAAAAACCATCAAAGAGAAAGAATTCATATTCATTACCCTTGTTGCGACAAAATAGACATGATTCATCAACATGAAAAATCCCTTTGGGAAAGAATCAATGACAATCGAAACTAAAAGGAAGATGAAGGTAAAACATCATATGCATGTAAATGTAAATCACTTGAATCTTCTCATTATATTGTTTTAGTTTGAAATATTGGAGTGAATGAAGATTTCTTTCACACTTCATTTTCTTCTTGGAGAGATACCTGGTTCTTGATACAAGCGAAACCTACCATATGACCTTTTGGAATGCTTATTTTGAAGATTTTAGTGACAATGTATATGCCATTTTGTATTTTGTAGATAAATAAAGTTAGAAGCCCTTACGAATTAGCACTGTGAAGATTAAACTACATGTAATCCTTGCTTTTATTCTACATCATGTACTCTACCTTCCAGAGCTACAGAAAAATATATTGTCCCTTTTTCACATTCACTTGCAAGGGAACTTTATTAAAATGTTTTATGACAAAGTAGAAATAAAGAAATCATCTGAAAACATGATTTCCAAGAGGAAATACTATTGAATCTAAAGGAACATTTTCTCATGCAAAAAACTCTACATATCTTTCTCAACTCAATGAAGGTAATTTGCGATTCAATCTTCTATGGAATGCAATATTGTCACATGTTAATTACAAAAATCTTGGATTATTATAAAATAATGGTTTTTTTTGTTTTCCAACTATTCCTGGGAAGCTAAAGTAATGTGATGCATATATCTCGGGAAAGCATAATAGACAACCATTTAATGATTCTACTTCTAAAGAATGCAAAAAAAATGTATTGAGTCATTTTGATTTGTGTCAGCCTATATATTCTCCTTCTAAAAATCACATTATATATATGACAGATATTATTGATGATTAGGGCCAAGATATGGTGGGTATATTTTTTGAAAATAAATTCACAAGCTTTTGGAACATTCATTTTTTTATTTTATTTTATTTCATTTATTTTTATTTTTGTTTTTATGTAGGAATGAAAATGATGAAAAATAACGTATTGGATCCATTCATAATAATAATGGAAAAGAGTATACATATAATTAATTTGAAAACTATCTTCTCCAACATGGCATTCAATATCAAAATATTGTTCGAGATGATTCTCAACAAAATGGTGTAGTCTAAAGAATGAACAAGACTCACTTGAATATGGTTCACTCCATGTTGCTTTAAAAAAAATGTAAAGTTGATATTTTGGGATGATGTGCTTCTATGTGCAATAATTGTGGAAAAAATATGGCCATCCCATGTTGTTAGAAATGGGACCTTATGAAATTTGATATGAACACATTCCTTGACCAAGGCATCTGAGGGTCTTTGGTTCCACCTAATATTCTTCGATTCCTAAGGAAAAGAGAAGCAATCTTGATGCAAGGAGTTAAAAGTGCATTTTATTTTTCTATTCAGACACCACCAAGGCATACCATCTTTATGATGAGGTAAACAAGAAGTTTATCTTTTTATAGATGTGTTTTTTAATTGAATTTTCCAAGATTGACAATATTGTTGAGAGATAACTTGATCACTTGAATATATTTAATGATGCAAAAAAAATATCATGAATTTGATAAGGAAATTCCACATCTTTAAGGGGAGGTCATTTTCTTGGATGAATATGTTATCTCCTTTTGAAGCATTGTCTCCCCCTCATGAAGTCTTGACCACTACTTTAGATCAGGAAGACTCCTCAAGTGATGTCATTAAGAGGATTAGAAGAATAAATCATGATGCAGCCAAATCTAAATCAGTGGAGCAACCTGGACCATCTCGAAAAAATGTCATAAAAAGGGTCACCAAAAAACTTGCAAGTTTTCATCCTAATGAGTTCAGAAAGATAGAAACTAGTGGTTCCATCATACAATATGGAGGTGATATAGATAATTTTGATTTAGTTGTTGTGGATGATATGGATGTTTCATACGATTATGAATTGAATTTATCTACTAACTTTGAACCAACATCATTTAAAAAGTCTACTTTTCATGATGAATGAAAAGAAGAAATGTAGAGGGAGTATGGTGCTCTCATAAAGAATCGAAAATGGAAGCTGGTGTACCCTCCATTCAAAACCAAACCAATTGGCTACAAATTGATCTACAAAAAAAAGTACAAATCAGATGCCTCACAAAAGTGCAAAGCACGACTCATGGAAAAAGGATTTTCATAGAAATAAGGTGTTGATGATGAAGAGAATTCCCCCCCCCATAGCAAAATGGGCCACCATTCGAAATTTCTTTGCATTCGCTGCTCAAAATGGATGGAAAGTTCATCAAATGGATGTGCACACTGCTTTCTTCAACGGATAATTGAAAGAGAAAGTGCTCATCATCAAGAGGAAGGTTTTGTTGTAAAGAGAAAATAATAGCGATTATGTAAACTTATAAAATCCATACATGGCCTAAAATAACAAGCATGAGCCTAGAATGAAAAGTTAATCGAGTGTCTTATGAAATTGAACTTCAAACACTTTAATCCTAATGATGAAATTATATTTGTCAAGAAAGTTGACCAAACTATGGTATACCTTGTGGTTTATATAGATGATATATTAATAATAGGAAATAATGAAAACTATATTACATCCATAAAGAAAGAGTTGAAGAAGAGATTTGAGATGACAGATTTGGGACACCTTCACCACTACTTGGGCATTGAAGTGACTCAACATCCAAAGTGTAAATTAATCTCCCAGAAGAAGTATATTGGAGAATTATTGAATAGGTTTGGCACGACTTAATGAAATCTTTTATCTATTGCAATGGATAAGAATATAAATCTTATATCAAAAGAAGGGAATGAATTTAAGGATACAACCAAGTCAAAACAACTTATGGGAAGTCTTATCCACCTTAGCACTACTAGACCAAATATAACGACCGTCATAACCCAATGAAAAACTCTTAAACATAAGACACAATAAATTTGTAAACATATCCTCCAATGAATTGAATAAAGATGAAGTAGAGGTTTTTAACAAAGCATTAAATTTTACAAACCCATAGACACATTCTAGCAAAATATATTATATGTAACCTAGAGGATGGGATTTAACATATTAGGGAGGAGGAAAAGGAGTAGGTAAGGCAAGACCACACAATCGTCTTGAGAAAACAAAATCCCCCTAATAACAACCTAAGCAGAGACCAATTACTAGCTCTCAAAATCCTCAAAAACAATGAGGATATTGTAATTCTAAAAGGTGATAAAGGAGGAGCCACGTTTGTGCTGAAAAAGGTGGATTATGTCTTAAAAATGAGGGACCACTTATAAAATAATGGAAATTAAAATATCTTAAAGATAACCCTATTTCTTAGATTATGAAGGAAGTTAAGAGATTCATCAAGGATTCCAATCTTGACAAAGGATTGAAGAAACACCTTTTACCCAATAATGAAAACAAAATTAGATCACTGACATATGGATTAGCTAAATATGTAGCCAATTCTCTTGCCCCACAAGTTGGAAAAATTGGTTCCTACATCAAAGATTCAAATCATTATGTGGATCTCATCAAAGGAAAAAGACTGGATCCTCAATACAATATTGTGAGCTTTGATATAACAAAAATATTCGCAAACTTTCCATTAGAAGAGGCTATCCAAGTAGACAAGGAAGTTACAAACCCATAGACTGCCAAGCTTGTTGAGGTTTGTATTTGTTCTACATTCTTCACCTTCCAAGGTGATTACATTGAGTAGACCACAAGGGTGTCTATGGGGTCTCTGTTATCCCCATAATAGCCAACCTTTACATGGAGAAATTTGTGAGGATAGCCTTGGAAACCTACCCTTTTAAACCCAAATATTGGATCAAGTTCATGAAGACACTAGTATGAGTTGGCCACATGGGGACTCTGAGGTAAAAAATTCCTAAACCACCTTAACATTATTTCTAATGAAATTAAATTCACAATGGAAACTGAGGAGAACAACTCAGTTTCACTCCTTGATAGTCTTCTTCTAAGAAAAAGAGATAGATCATTGGGTCACAAAGTATACAGAAATAAATCTCACATAGATAGTTACCACCATGTTAGTTCGCATTACCATCCAACCCAAAAGGTAGGGTTCTCAACGCACTCTTCACCAGAGTATTGAGGATATCAAACAAGGAGCATGTGGATGAAAATATAGAGTATCTTAAGAATGTCTTCTTAAACATTGGCTAGAAGTTCAAACACAAATACATCAACAAATGTATCAGAAAATCTAGATCCAAAACCATAGTTAGACCCCCTCATCCAGCTCTGAAGCCTTAAATGGAAAGGCATATCTCCCTTACATCCAAGGTGTTACTGATAAATTTTCCAGGATACTAAAAATAAAGGCATACCAACCTCATTCAAACCCTTAAATACTATGCAACAAAATATGAGATATGTAAAAGATGACCTAGATCACTTTGAACAAAGAGGCGTTTATAAAGTCAAGTGTTCATGTGGTAAATGTTACATTGGAGAGACATGAAGATACATCAAAATCAGACTTAAGGACATATTGCAGATATCAGGAAAGGAAGAATTAGATCCTCAGCACTTGCCAAACATTCTTTTAAGACTAGTCACCATGTATGTCTGGAAGATGTGGAAATCATCTCCAGGGAAATCCATTATTATAAAAAAATATGTGTGACGCTCTAGAAACCATGAAGCATCCCGACAATCTCAGCAAAGATGGAGGGATAGAGGTCAGCAAGAGTTAGATCCGCTACTCACATAAAGCCATAATCTTGAATCAACTACTTTTAATCCTCCTTCCTTAACCTTATCATACTACACATCACCCTCTTCTATTTCTTAATTATTGTCATTAATCGTTAATGATATTAATTAAGGAATATAATTTATTAAGAAATAATAATCATTTTATTACATTAATTAATTAATTAACTTAAGCTATATTAATTAACTTTAATTTCACCTCCCTTTTATTACTTAAATTAATATCACTAACAACTTCAATGAATTAAAAATATTAAAAATTTTAATATAACTATTATATATAATAATTTAACTATAAACATTAAACATAAATAGTTTATAATAATCAGGTATATTAATTATTCTTTCAACATATATCATTTTTTATTAATTTATTCTCATACTATGGACCATTCTTTCATTGCACGCTCTCTCTATTTATCTTATTTGGTTATGATTATCTTATTTTCTACTTTTGTCTTGATGATGGGTCTCGACGTAGACTCGAAACATCGATGATAAAAATGTCTACTGTGGAGCAATTTCCGATATAAAAACTTCAAGATCATCACCATAGAAATCTACAAACAATTTTTCATTTATTACGAAAATTCTTTCCATATTTATGAAAAATTCTTGTTAAGGACATTGGTCTACTACAAAAAGAGTTCTAATTTACTTCAAATGAACTCAAGATTTTGGACTCAAGTATCCATAGGTGAATGACTTTAGCTTGAGTGGATATTGTGATTTAGACTTTGACGGAGACAAAGATAATGAAGTATATTATGATCCTTGGATCAAAGGGTTGTCTTATGGAGCTCACATAAGCAATCAATTCCAACAAATTCCATGATAGAGGCAGAATATCTAGTAGTTGCAGAAGCAACACAACAAATTATGTGGCTTAGGAAAATTCATGAAGACTTGGAGGAGAAGCAAGGGAATTTTGCTCCACTTTTGATTGAAAATACTTCTATAATCAAGTTGGAAGGAATCCCATATTCCATGATAGAACCAAACAAATCAACACAAAGTATCATTTGATTTGGTATCTTGTAGAGGATAAGACTATTCATCTAAGATCTTTTTCCACAAATGAGCAAATTGCAAATATCTTCATCAAAAAACTTGGAAAAGAAGTTTGAAAAATGTAGAATGATGCTTGGGCTTACTAAAACCCCTACAGATTAAGGGGGGAATGTTAGAAACTTAATCCTTAAAAATTTGATGAATTATGAACATGTTGTAAATATGTAAATATTAGAAATTTGAACCATTAGAATTGGAAGAGACATCGAACATTGGAAGTGGAAACTAAAAGTCATGACATTATTGTATATATAAGTATACTTGTTTAATAGAAAATCAATGAGATTTGAAATTTACCTCATCTCATACATACATACTTATATGAAAATTATCTTTGATAAAAGATTTTTTCGAAAAACATAAAAGCTTCTCACCCAAAATTAATAATGTAACATGCATGGTTGTGAATTATGTACATAGATGTCACTTTTTTCCATCTTTCAATTTTAAAATCTAGACACTTAATAAAAAGACAATTTTGAGCTTGCATATAAAACTAAGGCATATGATTTTTATATTTTATATAAAATAGAGATTTTAATAAATAATTTAATACAATTTTAAAGGTTTTTTTAGTTGTTGTTTAATATTTTAGAACCTTTTAATACATTTAAAAGTAATTTTTTAGAACTTTTTAATACATTTAAAAGTATAAGTATATGGGTTTTCGCAAATCATTTTTTGGGATTCAACTTTGTTAAGTAAGTCATTCATCTATGACCATTTCCATGAGAGGCAGTGGTAACTCACTATTTCTCATGATTTTTGAATGGTGAAGACTTGGGATTGAAACTAGTGAAATGAATCACATAGCATCAATCATCACTTCCGGGGCTTGCACCCGGTAACTAGGACTTCCCGGGAGGTCACCATTCGAGATCGCCTATGGTTCAAGCGCGTTTAATTGTGGAATTTTGCCCACAATCAAGCCCACTTAGCTTGCTACCCCATTTGCAAAATCTTAGCAAGAATTGTGCCTCATGAACCATTCAAGTAGAGTTCCCTTAATTCTTTTGAATTTAAGTATAGGGGTTTTTGCAGTGCATTATATCAAATATCTTTAAAAGTCTAGTAAATCCTAAAATAATTCAATCTATGAACAAAACCAAATTCTAATGAAAATAAAAAACCTGAAATAATTTGAAATTATGCCAACCTAAACACATATTAGACTTTGAAATTTTAAAGGTGGTTGGGCTAAGGCATGTACAAAATCTTGGATGCACGCTGAAATTCTATTGTTGTCGAATTTTTCACATTCTAAAAACTGTAGAAATCCCCATCCCCAGCAAATACAATTGTGTGTTCACCGACGAAGACAAAGCACCTGCTCACGTGAAATTTAAATATTTCCAATCCATAGGTTTCGAATATTTCAATTCATATTCTATGCTTCCGATCATATTCTATGCTTCCGATCATTGCCACATTAGCAGAATTTATTTTCGCATCAAGACGTTTTCAGTAGCTAATTGAGCACTCTTGGATTGCAAGATCCAGAAAACCCGAACGACGTACAAACACAAGCCCAAGAAAGCTCTGAAAACAACTCGGCAAGGCCAAAAATATCTATATAATTAAACTACGCTGTTACAAAATATATGTCAATTCCGGAAACTCTGTCTTCCACTCATCAACGAAGAGAATGTCCGACTAACACGTGGTGCACAATGAAATGCCACAACCACCAAATGTATCTAACCACAGCGGGGCCAACGAAATTGTTTAGCTCACTCCGGTGTGCTATTCATTCCCATTCCCATGGTTGAAAAAAATCACTATTTCGTCTTTATGGTAACCCTTGTTTTCGATTGCTCTTTACCCAAAAATCTATAACTCTCCATCATATCACTACAGTGCTAAGAAATTTTATTGTTTTCATTGATAATCCTTTCCTACAGCTAAGAAATTTTATTGTTTTCATTGATAATCCTTTCCTACAACTAATCACTAGAAAGTCCACCCAAATAATATCAAAGACATCATCAAAGAGGTGGTGTCGTGAAACTTTTGTGCCTCCCACCCAATCAATAAAGAGTTCATGAAGACATTGATACGTTCATCAAACTTGTGTTGTAAGTTCGTCCTCATGCGTCTACCCAAATAATATCATAGACATCATTAAAGAGAAGGTGCTCCTAAAACTTTTGTGCCTTCCACCCAATCAATAAAGAGCTCATGAAGACATTGATATATTCATCAAACTTGTGTTGTAAGTTCATCTCATGCATCACAACCCCATACTATAGGGGTCTCAACCATGCCATGTTATCTTAATAATTAAATTATTGTTGCGATCATGGTCTATTTAAGTGTCCAATTAAGAAATTGTAGTCTAACACTTACATATCAACTTCTTGTAATAAGGGACATAACAATTTCTTCTTACAAAGATGGTTTCACATAGAGATTATTACAAGAATGTAAAATTGAAAACTATGCCAGAGCAAAACAAAGAGAGAGAGAACCAATAACTACTTTAATACTCATGTTATTCTTATATCTATGTATTATATTCCTTAATGAGTTTAGCTAGTAAAAAATGTTCCAAGTATAGACATACCTATACTTTAATCCTTATTCCTATTTTTATAATTTACCACTTTTTTTTTCTAATTTATCTCACTCCTAAGTGAATACATTTATATTTTTTTAATAATTACAACTAGTTTTATATTATTATAAAATAAAGATGCCTACATCTTATTTACCATTATACTAATGTGTATATTGAAAAAAAAATACCCCTTACATGTATTTATATAGTATTTACTTAACTTCCAAGGCATCCTTATGGTTATTCTTTAATGATACAACATATTTTAGTCACACAAATTTATCCCTTACAATTAGTGTTCTTAAATTTGAAAGGTTGTTCTTAATTTTAATTAAAAGGGTAGATATTCATGCAACGTGTTGTCACCTTTTGGAAAAAGAGTTCAAGTTATACAAAGAAGGCAAAATAACAAAGACGTTTGGAGCAAACCTCCAAGCCACATAAGCACTCAAAGCTAAATTGGACCACCTCCAATGGATAGTGCTCAGAGTTAGCTTTCTAACGGTATATGGAATTGCTCAAATGGACTGCAAAATCAAAAGTTAGAGCAGATTGAAAGTTACCGTTGAAAATGAGGAAACCTAGGAAAATGATTAAGTACAATCCCAAATCCTACAAATCAAAGTTTTCTAAAGTAGTCATAGGCTAAGTTAGACTAAACCAGCAAACAAAGATCACTGATATTGAAACCAGAGATCAAAGGTCCAAGGTATAGTATATTTTGATGATCAGGGGGTCTTGGGGTATTGGCAGGGTCACATGTCGGTGATCAGAGCAATAGGACATCTACACATCGCAATTAGCGATAAAATAGATGACACCCTCTCAAAGTTCTGATTGTGATTAAGATTGTCGAGATTCGAGCCTCTAGTGTTAAATCATTGGGAAAGCCTTGAACTCATTAACAAAGGAAATCGGTTAAAAACCAAGGGCAAGGGGGTCTTTCTCTCTCTCTTCTAAGGGGGCCACGTGAACGAATTATATTAGTCTCGATAGGGCCACATGGCGGCTGATGCATGTTGACGTGGCAACACGATGGACCATGGTATGCTGACATGGCAACACAGTGGACCCGTGGTATGATGAGATGGCATTTTCAAGGTCCTTTTGAGGCATATCCAGGTGACATGTGTCATGACTGAGGAAGAAACATGTGGTAGTGATGACATCACTGATCGAAGATTGACGATCAGAGGTCAAACCATGTTATGCATCAAAGTGGAATCGCCAATTGAAAACCTCCGATTGGGGGTCTCCTCTATAGGGGTTGGCCTATGGTCACAGGAAGAGATGAAGAACCAAGAGCTAATTAGAAAAGTTGATCAATGTTCACTATTTGATGAAGCTTGTTTAGTGTGAAGTCCTGATTTTCTTAGCTCCAATATTTAGCTAAGCACTCGGTTATAGCCCCCGGTCATATGACAAAAAAGTGTAGAAAAGCCTCAAAATAAAACAGGCTAAAGAGGACCGAAATTCATTGTTCTATAAGTTTTTCTAGTGTTAAGTGCCA
Source organism: Pinus taeda (assembly GCA_000404065.3). Classification (NCBI taxonomy): domain Eukaryota; kingdom Viridiplantae; phylum Streptophyta; class Pinopsida; order Pinales; family Pinaceae; genus Pinus; species Pinus taeda. The sequence goes on along the minus strand of APFE030267518.1, from coordinate 237,899 downwards.
GTGCTAGAAATCCCAGATATTACACTATGGGTGTTTTAAATGTCATGTATGGCTCCGATAGTGTTATGCAGGAAGTCTAGAGGGACAAATAAGTTGGCAGCTATGCATAAGACATGTTATGATTATTGAGGGTGACCACTCTCAATTCCTGCAAGTCATGAATTAAAAATATTAAGTCTCAAAGTGACATGGAAATGGCCAAGAGTGTATGAGGCATGATGTAGCATAAACGTGGCTAGACCAAAAGCCATATGAGGGAGTGGAAAGGAAATATTTTCATAAACCATCATTCAATTTTCATGTTTTGTTATTTAATTTGTTTATTAGTCTATTATTTTGTTTTATTTTAAATAAAAGAATCTTTCTGTTGTAATAATTGGAGGTGACAGAGCTTACACACCGAGACAGCTAGTCACGTAGACAATTGGAAGTTCAGGTCTGAGATATTTTTGTAACTGATTTTCAAGCTCTCCCTCTCCTTATAAAAGGGAGGAAGAAACACTTAACAAATGTTTAGAATTTTGGGAAAGACTTCTCTTCTACAGACCTTTCCTATTTTCATAAAGGCCTACTTGAAGCTTGTTGTATTCTAGTTTTCCTCAGGAGATTAATACAAAGTTTATGGTGATTGCAATGGATTTGGATTGCAGTATGTTATTCTCCCTCTATCTTTCATATATATTTTTTAATTCTTCACAGTTTGCACATCATAGTAGAAGCTAGCTTCATTTCCCTTTAGATATACAATCATTTAAATCAAAACGCTGGTGGATAATGCATGTTTCAAGGTGGAAATTAAGTCTTTAAAAAGAACTCCATGCATATCAATAGTTCTTATCATTCCCTTTCTTTTGTTTCTCTCTGAGTCTTGATATGTAGGATTCTTATGTCTTAATTAGCCTTATATGATGGATTACCCCCTTATTATCTTCCCCCATTACATAGTTTCAACAACTAAATCATTGCAAATTTTGTGTTTATTTGGCCATATCATGCCAAGCATTATCTCCTAAATACTCCTGTGTATCAATTGGTTTCTATTTGGTATCTTATGAATGATTTTGATTCAAATTCATTTTCAATTTATGTGATAAACTAAAGTGTTGCAAGTATTTTCTACAAATTTGTCTAGAACTCTTTGAGATGTCCTAGGCACTGGTCTATAATCAACATAGAGGATCTCTCTAGGAAGCTTTCTATATCTCCAAAAGTACTTGTGATCCAAGTGCATTAAAAAGCGACAACATCTTTTTGGCACCGTTTTCGGTGACAAAACTTAAATGATTTTCCCTGGGTATGAAAAGCATTTACATTCCCTCTATTAGGTGAACAGGGGAAGTGTGGGTTGAATATCTCTCACCTCGATGACTCCACTGTCTGAATTTTCTTATAATCACTTTGACGAATCCACTTTCTATAATTCTAGTCGATCATTTTGGCTTATCAAAGGCCCCAGACTCACTCAGATACCTTTCAAAAGGTGTCTCCATCTATATCTAACCTAGAGAAGATAATATCTAGAAGGTTTTGTAAAGAAAATACTCTGAATATTTGTCAGGCTAGGAGTAACTCCAGAAAACTAATGTGTTTATTCATTTAGCCAGCTATCTATTATATACATAAATGTGGTTGTTCAGTTCATCTTCTCGATGAATGTTCACATTCAGTTCCTCAATCACTGAAGATTAGGTGTCAACATTCCCCCCCTTAATCTGAAGGGATGTTGGTGAGTCCAAGCATCGTTCTGAATCTTTCAAGATTTTCTTATCCAAGCGCTTTGGTGAAGATGTCTGCAATTTGCTCATTTGTGGAACAATGGTGGAGATGGATTGTTTTCGCCTCAACATGATGTCAGATCAAATGATATTTAGTATTGATGTGCTTTGTATGATCATGGAACTTTGGGTTCTTGGCCAACTTTATTGCAAAGGTGTTGTTAATCATGAGTGGAGTTGATTATATTTGTTTTACCTGCAAATCTTCAAGAATTTTTCTGAGCCACACAATTTCTTTCGTTGCTTCAGCTGCTGCCACGTATTCTGCTTCTGTTGTGGAATCTGTTGGAGCCGATTGTTTGCGTGATCTCCAAGTGACAGCTCCTGATCCGAGACTCATAGCATATCCTGAAGTAGATACTCCAGTTTCTTTGTCTCCATCGAAGTCTGAATCAGAGTATCCAATCAAGCTGAAGTCGTCTACCTGTGTATACTTGATTCCAAGGTTTTGAGTTCCCTTCAAGTACCTTAGAACTCTTTTTGCAGCAGACCAATGTCCCTCACAAGGCTTTTGCATAAACCTGGAGAGGATTCCAACAGCAAATGAAATGTCTGGTCTGGTAGTAGTGAGATATATGAGACTTCCTATAAGTTGTCTGTACTTTGTTGCATCCTCAAATTCCTTTCCTTCAATAGATGTAAGCCTCAAGTTTTGTTCCATTGGAGTAGAAAGAGGATTGCATTCTGTCATGCCAAATCTGTTTAACAAATCTCCAATGTATTTCTTTTGAGAAAGAAATATGGATTTTGTATGTTGGGTTACTTCAATGCCAAGATAGTAATGAACATAGCCCAAATCAGTCATTTCAAAACTTTTTCCTAATTCCTTCTTTATGGATGCAATATAGCTTTCATTGTTCCCTGTCATAAAAAATCATCTACATATACCACAAGATATACAACTGTTTTGCCAACTTTCTTGACAAATAAAGTTGCATCATCAAGATCAAAATGATTGAAGTTGAGTTTCAGAAGATGCTCAGTTAGCTTTTCATACCAGGCTCGTGGTGCTTGTTTGAGGCCATACAAGAACTTCACAAGTTTGCATACTTTATGTTCATGTCCTTTCACAGCAAATCCTTCAGGCTGGGACATAAAAACATTTTCTTTTAGATCTCCATTCAAGAAGGCAGTTTTTACATCCATTTGATGGACTTTCCAACCATTCTGAGCTACTAGTGCAAAGAGTGTCCGGATGGTGGCCCATTTTGCTGTGGGAGCAAAAGTTTCCTCATAATCGACCCCTTCCTTCTGTGCAAAAGATTTTGCCACAAGCCTAGCTTTGTGCTTGTCAAGTGAGCCATCAGCTTTGTACTTGTTCTTGTAGACCCACTTGCAGCCAATTGGTTTGGTTCCAAATGGAGGATCAACCAGCTTCCAAGTGTCGTTCTTTATGAGGGCATCATACTCCTTTTGCATTGCTTCTTTCCATTCATCATGAGAAGCAACTTCTTTAAAGGAAGTTGGTTCAAAATCTGTAGACAAGTTCAATTCACAATCATAAGAAACATCCATATCAACAGGTGAATTAGAGTCATCTACATCACCTCCATTTTGTCGGTTTGCATTTATGGTTCCTGTTTTCCAATTTCATCAGGATGAACACTTTCAAGTGTCTTTGTCAGCCACTTTGGGGGACCTTTTTGAGATGGTCCAGGCTGATCTGTTGATTGAGTTGGGAGTGAATCAAGATTGAGTCTCCCAATTCTATCAATTACATCACTTAAAGCATCATCCGTTGTTGGAGTTTCAGACGGGGGAGAATCTTCTTCGGAAGAAGATTCCACATGTTGATCTAGTATAGGAATCCCCCCTTCAATATGTGGAATCTGATTTTCAAATTCTTGAAATGATTTCATTTTGCGAATCTATCCAAGCAATCAAGTTGCCGCTCAACAACATTGTCAGATTTGGATGATTCAAGAAAAATTACATCTCTAGATATAACAAACTTTTTATTTTCTTCATCATAGAGGCGGTATGCTTTGGAGTTATTTGAATACCCCAAGAAAATACACTTACGACTTCTAGCACCAAGTTTGTTTCTATGTACCTTTGGTATCAAAGCATAACAGGTGGAACCAAAAATCCTGGGATGTTTGACCGAAGGAACATGTCCATACCACAATTCATAAGGAGTCTTGTTTCTTATAGCACTAGATGGACATCTATTCTTTATATATGTAGCACATAGAACAGCATCAGCCCAAAACATTATCTTTACATTTTTGAAAAAAAGCATGGATCGTACCATATTCAAAATTGTTCTGTTCATTCTTTCAGCTACACCATTCTGTTGGGGATTATAAGGCACAGTTGTTTGATGTTTAATCCCATGTTGGCGAAGATATTGTTCAAATTCATTTGATGTATATTCTTTTCCATTATCAGTGCGAATAGACCCAATATGAGATTGTGCATCATTTTCAATCCATTTATGAAAATTCTTGAATGTTAGGAAAGCATCAGATTTGTTCTTCAATAAATAAACCCAACACATTCTGGTGTAGTCATCAATAAATGTCATGATATATTTATTTCCATTTGCAGAAGGAACAGGCATTGGACCCACATAAATCTGAATGAATAAGTTCAAGCTTCCTATGTGCTCTTGAATGTGAGTCATGAAATGACTGTTTGCTATGGTTTCCTAGAATGCAAGCATCACATTGCTTAAGTTTTCTAGGATTGTAGGCAAACCAGCAACACCATTTTTCTTCAATAAACAAAGACTGTCATAGTTTAAATGTCCAAATCTAGCATGCCATAATAAACTTGATGGAAGTGTACCTTCTTCATGATGAGAAATATATGAGAAATGTTGTTTATGAGCAGATGTTCCTTGCAGTTTTGAGAAGTCTTTCTTCTTCTATTCCCCTCATGACAAGTGAGTGATCAGATGATTTTCTCACCTCAAGCTTGCCATCAAACATATGAATGGAGTGACCTTGCTGGCGGATGTGGACAAAGGACAGCAAGTTTCTCTTGAGCTGTGGGAGATATAAAACATGATCAAGAAGAAAGTCTGGGAGACTAGGCAGTTTAAGCCTG
>APFE030267518.1:215233-233063 GCA_000404065.3 Pinus taeda | reverse complement strand
ATGAGTAATATATGAGAAATGTTGTTTATGAGCAGATGTTCCTTGCAGTTTGAGAAGTCTTTCTTCTTCTATTCCCCTCGTGACAAGTGAGTGATCAGATGATTTTCTCACCTCAAGCTTGCCATCAAACATATGAATGGAGTGACCTTGCTGGCGGATGTGGACCAAGGACAACGATTTTCTCTTGAGCTGTGGGAGATATAAAACATGATCAAGAAGAAAGTCTGAGAGACCAGGCAGTTTAAGCCTGATTGTGCCAAGCCCTGATGGCTTGATTTTTGACTGATCTGCAAAGTAAACTACTCCATCAACATTGTCAGTGAAATCTTCAAAAAGTCTTTTCTATGAGTCATGTGACAGGTTTCTCCTGAATCAAGCAGCTAATCATTTTTCCAGGAAGCAAGTGAAGTGTTAAACAAATATTCATTTACTCCAATGTTACATTGTGCCTCAATATAGTGAGCGGATTCAGGTGCTTTACCTTTGTCTGTATCATTAGTTTTACCTTTCTGTTGGTTTCTTCTCTGCTCAATTTTGTCCCATGGTAGCTTGCATGTAGAGGCATCATGTGATCCATTTCTTTTGCAGCGAATATAATGTAAATCTGCCTTTTCTCCTTGAGAATGTCTACCCCCCCTGCCTCTGAAGTATCTTCCTCTTCCTCTTCGTCCACCTCTTCTCTTGTAGAATCTTGAGCAGGATATTTTTCTTTATTAGCCAGGCATGCAATCTCTTCAGAAGATTCAGGGACTGTCTTCTTTCCAAAGGCTTTTTCTCTTTCAGCAAACTTTTTCACAAGAGAGTCAAAGGTTATATCCTTGAGATTTCCATTTGCTTGCAAAGACTCAAGATAATTGGAGTATGTAGGATACAATGCCTTGAGAAAAGCAATAAGAGATATATCCAGCTCAACTTTAGTGGATTTGATATCATGCACTATAGATTTTATTTCAGATGCAAGAGCAAGAGGATCATTATTTTGCAGTTCAAGAGTGAAGAGTTTAATCATAAGTTGGACGACTTAAAGTGCAGAATGTGAGTCATAGAGCTCTTTCAGCTTTTGTAAAGCTTCAAAGGCAGTTGAACATGTTGAAATGTGATGACTCACCTCCTTATTTACAGACGCTGTGATTAATGCATACGCTTTGCTGTTCTTGTTTTCCCAGATGGTGAGCTCTTTGTCTGATGTAGGATTTTCTGGGTCACTGTCTCCTTCTCCGACACACACTCCTTTCCACAACTCATTGAAAATGAGGGTGTATTGTACCATCTAGGACCAGTCAGGATAGTTCTCCTTGCCAGTGAGAGCTATTCCTATCATAGAGATGATTGAATGCATTCTATAAAAAATTACTTCTGCTGATATAAAAAACTTTTGCTGATATATTAATACTTCTGATGGCGAGAAAAAAATTTCCTCTTAAAAAACTTCCGCTGCTAAAAAAAATGATTTTGATATGGAAATATATTCAAAATCATTCAAAATTCTGCTACGCCATTATGATCATGAATGATACATTTATATATATATATATATATTTATATATATTTATAATATATATATATATATATATTATAGATATAGATATATATCACCGCAAAAAAATGTTTGAACGCTTGTGTTAAAAGCAAAGCAATTTCTCTTCCTTTCTTCGTTAATATAATCATTGTCTTAGATCTCCATTTCGAGTTTATTTTAAAAAACAAAGATTTGGATTATTCAATCCACTGCATAATTCGTCCCCAAACTCAGAAATGACAAACACTTTCCTCCCAATGGTCATACCAAACAACAAATCAAACCAGTAGCGCGACAGTCTCCGCGCAAATTTACATATCTAGTCACTTACAAAAAGAGCTGAAAGGATCTCACCAAGACAAACTGAATGATCGTACAACGCTTCTGCAAATCTCTTTTGGTAGTCATGACGGTGCCCTCACGTCTCACAACATAGTCTTACTACAAGACTGACAAATAGTTCTTCACCATCGTGTGAACAGTTATGGATGGGGTGGTGACAGTATGATGACAGAATATAAAAAGGATTCGAACTGCTATATTGATGAAAACAAAGGACCCTTTGAAAATTGAAAACCCTGGCTTCAATCTGCTATCATATGATAGTAATTGACCGTATGCTATATCAGATAAAGAGTTGCCTGTTATTCGAATTGAAATTTCCCAGTGCGCATCACGCTCACACTCGCACAGCGAAGTGGAGGGAGGTTGGAGCAGTTTGAAGGGGAGAAGAGGTGGGATCCATTTGATGGGGTGGTGATTTACGGTAGCCTCTCGGCATTACACCTTCAGCATGACTCGCAGACCAAATGAGACAGAAAGGAGAGCCAAACGAAGTGTTAGCGTTCAAAATGAAGAGTTTCGTTTCGTTGTGTAACGTGCAAGTGGAAAGGGAGACTGACAATAGCTCTGAATAACGCAGCAATACACAGGAACGGGCAGGCATTTCAACAGAATTTTTGCAGCAGAATACGTTATGAATAGTACTAGTGTTATGAACCTTTGATGGGACAAGGTTTTCCCTTCTTCGCAGAATACGTTATGAACAGTACTAGCGCTACTGATATCAGTGCAACTCCTCCAACTGAGCCAGCTATTATAATGGTAGTCTTTGCCTGAGAATTTATATTGCCTCCGTAAGAACTATTGTCACTGACATTGGCAGGGAATTTATGTGGATGAGAGGTGCCATCGGGGAAGTTGTCTTCAGAAAAAGAGTCTTCAGGCAACATGCATTTCATTCAGGTGTGGGACAGAGGAGCAGAAGGCAGGCAGTGGACAGGAGTTACAAAGAAGGGTTAAAAAAAGAACTTGGGACCTATGCTCTAATACCATATCAGGCCAGGAGTAACTCCAGAAAACTAACGCGTTTATTCATTTAGTCAGCTATCTATTATATACATGAATGTGATTGTTCAGTTCATCTTATCGATGACTGTTCACATTCAGTTCCTCAATCACTGAGGATTAGGTGTCAACAATATTGATCCCACTATCTCTTCATTTCCTGAAACATCTGCATCTAGTTCACAGAAAGTTGTAATTCATTCTTCCAAACTGCCCCCCCAAAGTTCTGATGTATTCTCCAAAAAGTGATCATATTTTTAATACTGCTTCCCTAGACGTCAAAGAAGCAGCCAAGGAACTAAAATATAAATACCAAAGAAACCATACCCATAGTGTATACATCTTTTCATTCCCCTGTCATTCAGTTATCATATCATTGGTCATACCTCAGACTTCTGCAGTAATTCAAGCACCACCACCTCTGATTCAAATGGTTTTCCCAAGTTTCCTGCTAAATAAATATGCTCCCTTTAACCCGTCTCAACCTCCAAATTTTATGCCGTAGGACTACTTCAAGTTGTTGCCCATGTATAATGAAGAAGTGGATGTAGTAGCACTAGAGGCACATAGAAATTTTCTATGCCTCTATAGAGAATCAAAATTTTGAACATCAGGATGTAGTGTTTAGGCTTTTCATTCAATATTTCGATGGGGAGGTCAGAAAATGGTTTAAATCCCCGAAAAATGCTTCCATTAACACTTGGTAATGAATGGAGAATTGTTTTTTGTAGAAATGGGGTGAGAAGAGAGACCAGGGGTACATCCTCACTGAGCTTAATGCTATCAAGAAGAAATTTGGTGTGGATATCTCAGATTTTATTAAAATATTTAATAAGTTGTACAATAATCTTCCTTCTGAAATCAAACCTCCACAGGCCACTTCCTGAGTAGTCTTTGTTGGGGCCTTTGCTTCAGAATTCAGTTTTACTCTCAGAGAAAGGAAGTCTCCTACCTTGGATCATATCCAAATTGATGCCCTCGACGTAGAGGCAATCTATACATCCATAGGGAAGCTAAGAAGTGGGACTAAATTTGGAGAGAAGAAAAAGGGAAAAGAGGAGGTAGCTTCCTCAAGTGGAACAGTATTTCAAGAAAAGAGGATAGAAGAAATGGATAAGTTGATAAAGGACTTATCCAACAAACTGAAAAAATTTAGTTGGAGAATAAAAGCCTTCAAAGAAAGAACTTCCCACCTTCCAATTAGGGTTACAATCCCCAATACATAAGGCCTTCCCTACAGTTAATGCAAAGGGATAGGAAAGAGAAACATGACCAAATTCATTGTCCATTGTGTATAGAATATGATCTAGAGTAAATGTCACTAGAACCAAGCAATTTTTAGGGGAACATGTACTCCTCTTTCTCCGATAAGGAACAAGAACTCAAGAAATATGAATAGGAGGAGTTTCGTGCCACATTGAGCGATGATGAGATCAATGGCTATTACAAATAGTTTGTTGACTTCGTGCAGGCTCAATTGCATAAGAAGTACGATCTCTGATCATCTAGAAAGAGATCGAGATCACATGATTAGAACTAAGGTACTTCCTCCCAGGAGATCCTATGTCTACTGATAAGGAGAAGGGACCAGTAGACCGAATTATCTTAATAAATAAATAATCCTCCGATCCGAACAAATATTAAATAAGGTAAGTCACCTCCTCCTGCTAAACCCATACATGAAAAATAAAAGGAGCCTATAGAAACTAACATTGGAGAAAAATTCCATACACTCTTTAACCTCTAGAAAGAGCTTGAAAATGTCAAGATAATAGTCCCATTGTCTGAGATTTTGAAATATCCCACTTACAAGGCCCAAGTCTCTTAGTTTTTGTTCCCTTCCACTTGAGTCCAATCCCTTGACAATCTAAACTTGCAAGAAGAAAGGCCTATGGTAGTCTTTGGACTGCATGTTGAGGAGAAAGATCCTTCCACCCCACCATTTTATGTCACTCTCATAGTACATCACCTCCTGATTCACAATTCAATGTTATACTCTGAAGACTTTCATAATTTGATGCCATTATCAGTAATGGAGCAACTACGTCTAGAGATAACCAGGTCTTGGGGATCTAATATTAGAAAGTCTATCCAACTGGGTCTGACTTCTGCTACCATTCCTATCTTTGGTGGACAGGATAGGAGACTCTATAGAGAATCAAAATTTGTCAAAACAGACACTAGAGATGATTGTTTTGACAATGCACGTGTGTATAAATAGAAAGGAACATCTCTTTCTTTATGCTGGAAGAAGATGAATTCATTCAGAAGAAACATAGATATAGCCTGTAATCCAATCAGACTGACAACTCAAAGAATGTAGCAAGGTATGGAAGTTGTATGTTGATGGGGAAAATTCAAAAGAAGGAAATGGGGCAGGGGTATTATTGTCATCTCCAGAAGGTAACTTAATTCCTCTCCCCTTCAAATTGGAGATTGAGGCCACTGACAATGTGGTAGAATATGAGGCACTGTTACTAGGTCTGCAAGTGGAAAAAATTCTAAATATTGGCTACCTGACCGTATTTGGAGACTCTGAACTAGTAGTCAAGAAGATGAAGGACCAATTCCAAACCAAGAACCCCCGCTTGAGGGCCTAAAGAAATGAAGTCTGGGATTTGATCGACAACTTCTTCTCTACATTTATGTCCAAATATAGCCAAGAGAAAGAAACCAAATGGCTTATTCCTTAAATATAGCTCCCAACAAACTTCAAGCCACCACAAAATCCTCTGCTCAAGTATGAAATGAAGTTAGATACAAATCCTTAGTCCCTGACAATGTGAAACACTGGCATGTATTTGAGGATGATCAACAATTCAAGTGCTTCATGGAGGTAATCATGGAATTCTCAAACTCCGTGATTGATCAGGAAGAGGAAGAAGTAACAAAAGAACAACTAACTACATGGGAGGAAAACATCACGGGACGTAAAACTCTATAGCTAAAAGGAAATGCCATTCCACGGGGTCTAGTTCCTTTGGAAAGGATATTCAAATCAAATAACGTGGCTTTTAAGCCTGCTAAATAGGAAACTGAGGGACATGTAGAAGATTGCAACATAAGCTCAGATTATCAACAAAGACCCCCCAACGCTACAAAAAGAGGTACTTAAATCTCCTAAAATCTTATAGAGATGTTTTTTCTTGGTCTTATGATGATTTGAAAACATTTGATGTAAATACTATGCAACATAGGATCCCCTTAAAGAATGATATGAAAACTTGTAAGCAAAAGCTTAGACAGATTAATCCACTTCTACTCCCATCCATTGAGAAAGAATTGAGGAATTTGCTTCAAGCTAAGATCATTTTACCACTAAGGTACTCAAAGTGGGTTGCCAATCTAGTTCCTGTTAGAAAGAAGAATGGAGAAATCAAACTATGGAGATTTTACGAATATGAACAAAGATTCTTTGAAGGACAACTACCCATTGCCTAAAATGGACCGCATTTTATAGAAAGTAATTGGCTCTACTAAGATGTCAATGATGAATGGATTTTTAGGATATAAACAAGTGGCTGCAACCTAAGGATCAAAAGGAAACTTCATTCACGATTCCTTAGGGGCTTTCATGTACAAAAGGATGTCATTCAACTTAATAAACATAGGAGCAACATTCCAGAGGGCAATGGACATAACATTTGTGGGAGAGAAAGAAAAGATTTTGGTGTTTTATCTAGATGAAATCATTGTTTTCTCCACAACAGATGAGGAGCACATTGAACATCTAAAGCTTACCTTTGAAAAGTGCAGAAAGTATGGAGTGTCCCTAAATCCCAAGAAATCCTAGTTCGCTATGAGCGAAGGAAAGTTGTTGGGGCAAATAGTGGCACATGAAGGGGTGAAAATCAATCCTAAGTGGGTGGAGGCTATCAGTAATATTTCCATACCAAGGAAAATGAGGTCCAAGTATTCTTGGGAAGTATTAATTTCTTGAGAAGGTTTGTACCTAATTACACAGAAATAGTGAGAGGTGTTATTGAAGTTTTGAAAAAGGAGAATGAAGTGGAGCCCATATTCCCGAGAATCCTTCTCAAGAATCAAAGAGATCTTGCAAAGGCTCCTCTGCTAGTCATCCAAGACTATTCAAGGACATTTATATTTTTTCTTTTGCCTCCCCCCATACTATAGTTGTTGTGTTACTTTAGAAAAATAAAGGCGGCCATAAGCAACATATAACTTTCTCAGCCAGGTGTTGCAGGATGTTGAACTGAAGTATAACATATTGGAAAAATAAGCATATGCTCTAGTCAAAGCTCTGAAGGATTTCAAATTTAGTGTGTTACACTTGAGCATCGTGGCTAATGTCCCAATAGTAGAAATGAAGTACATTCTGGTAAAAGGAGACAATGATGGTAAATGGGGTAAGTGGATTGCAAAATATAGGAGTATGACATGGAGGTATAACCCACTAAGGTCATTAAAGGACAAGGATTGGTGAAAATATTATTAGAGTCAAATTGTTAGGCATTGGGGATCAATTCATTAATAGAAGAAGGTGAAGAGAGGACACAACTCATGATCAAGTCTTCAGTCCAAAATATTCACCCAAAATATGAAATTTTGGCCTGGTATCAAAGTTTCATACACTACTTATTTTTTTGAGATGCCCAACAAATGTGGAAAAATCCAAGTACACGACATTGAAGGAAAAATCCAAGAAGTCTGTGATATGAAATGGGAAAATGTATTGGAAGGACCTGATGGGAATTCTACCACTGTGTTTAGTTGAGACTAAAATACAAATGGTGATGGATGAGTTCCACAGAAACGTTTGTGGAGGGTACTACAACTGGAATACCATAACTCATAAGATATTGAAAGATGGGTTCTATTGGCCCAAAATATTCGAGGATATTCATTCTTATGGTAGGCCTTGTTAGTAATGTCAAGTGTTTACTAAAAGGTAAAAATTATATCCACTCCCCTTGATCCCTATTTGTTTAGAAGAATCATTAAGGCAATGAGAATTAGAATTCATCGGAGAGATACATCCTCTTTCTAGTGGCTAACACAAATCGCTCCTTACAACCACAAACTATCTCAACAAGGGGTTAGAAGAAATACCAACTAGAATGCAACTGACACAATGGTAATACAATTTTTGGATGAGAATATCTTGGCCCTATTTGGATGTCCTGCAAAGATTATCGCCGATAATTCCTACGAATTTAAGTCTGCAAAATTATACACTTTTTGTCAAAAATTTAACATCACTGTTGGTCACTCCACTACTTATTATCCTCAAGGAAATGGGCTAGCTGAGTCTTCAAACAAAATGGCGGTGAATCCTGAAGAAGATAATTGCAGAAAGTTAGAAGAATTAGGATTCTCAACTAAAATTTGCACTATGCGAAAATAGGGTCACTCCAAAAATATCCACAGGTAAGTCCCCTTTAGAGTCGGTTGATGGAAAAGTTGTTGTATTCCCTATTCAACTTACTATGCTACTGGCTAAGATGCTACAAGATGCAGAAGAAGAACCCAAATCCATAACTAGAAGGATACATCAATGTTTGGAGCTCCAAGGGTCCCGAGAACAACTAAATCATAGGTTGGAAAACTACTGATAAAAAATGAAGTCCATGTTTGATAAAAAAGCTAGGGATATGCCTCTCTAAACAAGAGATCTAGTCCTAAGATGGGATATTAGGAGAGAAGAAAAATGGAAACATGGTAAATTTGATTCCTTATGGTTTGGACCATTCAAGATTAATGAGACTAAAGAAAACAATACTTTTATGCTAGATAACTTGGAGGGTGCCATGCTTAAGCTACCTTTTAACAGGCCATTCCTCAAGCTTCATTTATAGAATTAAGAGGTTCAATTCTCACCCATTGTACATACCAGTGAGGCATTGTGAAATATTAGTAATGATTTGAGTTCTTTATATTTATGTTTTTATTTTCATATGCATGAATAAATGACTCCATGCCTAATATATAGAAGGATGCTAGTTTTCCAGATCTCAACACCTTGCTAGCAAGGTATTGTACCTAGTTGGAGCCATTCTTGTCAAATAGTTACACCTGTACAAAGAAGGCAAAAGAATAGAGATGTTTGGAGCAAATCTCCAAAACACATAAGCACTCCAATCTCAATCAGACCACCTCCAATGGATAGTGCTCCGAATTAGCTTTCTAATGGCATATTGAACTCCTCAAATGGACTTCAAAATCAAAAGTCAGAGGAAGTTGAAGTTACCCTTGAAAAGCCGAAAACCAAGGAAAATTATTAAGTATAATCCCGGATCACACAAATTAGAGTTTTCTAAAGCAGCTGAAGGGGAGGTCAGAGAAGACCAGTGATTAGGGAATGTTGATATTGACAATTGGAGATCGGAGGTCCAAAGCACAATATATATCAGTGAATGGGGGGTCCTATAGTATCTGTGAGGTCACACGCTGGCAATCCCACATATTAGAGGTCCAAGGTGTCAGAGAAATAGGAGATCAACACATTGCAATTATCGATAACATAAATGACACCCTCTCAAAGTTCTGATTGTGATTAATATTTCCAGGATTTGAGCCTCTAGTCCTAAATCATCGAGAAAGCCTTGAAATCATTAACAAATGAAATCAGTGAAAATCCAAGGACAAGTGGGCCTTTCTCTCTCTCTCATAAGGGGGCCACGTGGTGGAATTGTATTAGTTGTAATAGGGCCACGTAGTGGCTGATGTCACCTAGACATGGTAGTACGGTGGACATGTGGCACATTGATCTAGGATATTCAAGGTCCTATGGGGGCATATCTAGGTGACATGTGTCATCAATTAGGAAGAAACATGTGGCAGTGATGATGTCACTCATCAGGGATCGATGATCAGAGGTCAAAGCATGTTATGCATCAACGTGGAATCACTAATTAAAAACCTTTGATTGGGGGGATTTGATATTGGGGATGGCCTATGGTCACAAGAAGAGATGAGGAACCAAGAGCTAAGAACAAAAGGTGATCAAAATTCATTGTTTCATGAAGCCTATTTAGTGTGAAGTGCTGATTTGCCAAGCTCTGTTTTTTGGCTAAGCATCCTGCCATATCCCCCTGTCATATGACGAAAAATTGTAGAAAGGGATCAAAACAAAAGGGGATAAAGAGGATCGAAATTCATTGTTTTGTAAGGTTTTGCAGTGTTAAGTGGCAATGCTAGAAATCCTAGATATTACACTATGGTAGTTTTAAAGGGCATTTATGGCTTTGATAGTGTTCTGCAGGAAGTCTAGAGGGACAAATGAGTTGGGAGATATGCAAAAGACACATTATGGTTATCAAGGATGCCACTCCCAATTCCTGAAAGTCATGAATTAAAACTGTTAAGACTGAACGTGAGAGGGAACTAGCTAGGAGTTTATGAGGTATGATGCGGCATAAATGTGGCTAGACCAAAATCCATCCAAGGGAGTGGAAAGGATATATTTTCATACACCAACATTTAGTTTTCATGTTTTGTTATTCATCTTGTTTATTATTCTATCATTCCATTTTATTTTAAAGAAAACCATATTTCTGTGGTAATAACTGTAGGTGACAGAGCCTACATGTCGAAACAACTAATGATGGAGACATAGGAAGCGTAGGCCTAAGATATTTTTGTAACTGTTTTTCAATACCTCCCTATCCTTATAAAAGGTAGTAAGAAACACTTAACAAAGGTTCAGAATTTTGGAAAGACTTCTCTTCTATGGGACCTTTCCTATTTTCATAAAGGCTTGTATTCTAGTTTTCCTGAAGAGATTAATACAAAGTTTTTGGTGATTCCAACTAATTTGGATTGCAGTATGTTCTTCTCCCTCTGTCTTTCATCTATGTTTTTTAATTCTTCACATATTGCATTTCATAGTAGCAACTAGTTGTATTTCCCTTTAGATACAGATTCATTTAAATCAAAACATTGGTGGATAACGCCTACTTCAAGGTGGAAATTAAGTCTTTAAAAAGCACTCCATGCATCTCAGCAATTCATAGCATTCCCTTTCTCTCATTTATCTCTGAGTCTTGATATATATCATTCGTATGTCTTAAGTCCTATATGATGGATTCCCCCTCTATTATGTTCCCTCATTACATATGTTCCAAAGAATAAATGATTGCAAATTCTAGGTCTTATTTGACAACCTTAAGCCAAATATTATCTTCTAAGTACTCATGTTTATCAATTTATATCTATTTGGTATCTTATGAATGATTCTGAATCAAACTCATTTGTAATTTTTGTGACAAACTAAAGTGCTACAAGTCTTTTCTACAAATTTGTTCAACACCCTTTGAGATGTCCTAGGAACTGATCTACAATCAACCTAAAGGTTGTCTCTAGGAAGCTTTCCATACCTCCTGAAGCACTTGTGCTCCAGGTGCATTAAAAAGTGACAGCAAAACCCTTCCGTGAGGAAAATCTTGTAAAAAAACTTACATTATAATTAACAACAATAAATTGTTTACATGCTTTATGAAAACCCTTTTTTTTGTAACCTTGGTAGCACTCTTCAATTTTCACGTTTACATGTCCATTATTCACCCCACTATGGGGGGACGGTAGCACAATATTCGAACCCGAGATCTCCAGTTTGGTGAGACTTCATTCCACGACCAACACCAGTTGAGCTACCCCAGATGGACATTTATGAAAAACATTATTAATTAAAATATTACATTTCAAATTAACTAAAGTATTATATTTTCAATCAAAATTCATCTGTAGCAAATAAATTAGTAAATCCATCCAAATTTATTATCCCCTAAAACTAGATGGTTGCTTGGAAAATATCACATTGAGTGTTTGAATATTTTTGTGGTGAGAATCATGAGTTTGAGTATTCAGAATAGGATCCATAGATGTTTCAAGTCTACGAAAAGACTCATGGTTAGGAAAAATCCATAGAGAAGAGAAGGATGAAAGGTAATACATATGGAATGAAAGGAAAATAAAGGAGAAAGAGCCGACCAATATCCCTTAAATTAATTTCAAGGGTTATCGGTTGGCTCTTTCTCATTTCTTTTCCTTCCATTCCATATTTATTACCCTTCATCCTTCTCTTCTCTATGGATTTTCCCCGACGAAGATTCTTTTTAAAGACTTGAAACAGGGACACAAAAATAGCTACTGTGGATCATATTCTGAATACTCAAACTCAAAGATCACATTATAGTTATTTTTAAAATGAAATAGTGCATTCCATCACCCAAACGAAGGTGTACTTCAGTTTTTTCTCCATATGTTCTATCCATACCCAACTTTTGTCCTTAGACCATGTATTCAAACATCTGTTCTTCAACGAATACAAGCCTAAAAATATTATTATGTAATATGTGTCCCAAAAACATAGCATATCTTCTAAAATATTATGCAATGGTTACATTGAATATGTTTGAGAAAATATTTGCATACAAGCTTCAAAAATATTTTTACTTAAGATTTCATACACAATGCTTGAAAAACCCTCCTCCCACATATACATAAGTAACTGACCAACTAGGGTAAACTTGTGATGAGAGGTCATTATGATTTCATTCGACCTCCTAAGCTACGTTAAGGAAGTGGAACCAACATAAACACACCATACAAACCTTCAACATTAGGATTAGAACCCTCAGGAACCATTTGAACCTTTTTGCCAATCGACCCTTGGGTCCCACTAAGATTTTAGACAACTTGACCCACAGGCGCTCCCATGCAATAGGCCTGCCAGCGTTTAAGAGGTTCTGAATGCTCTCATGACAAGGTGTACCAACATCCAGGGACTATTTGTTAGAAAATTATCTATTAAGAGCAATGAAACACATAAAATATTGCAAAAATATAAACATAGAAAACGCATAAAAGAAGAGAGACACAAATATATGTGGTTCACCCAGTTTGGGCTACGTCCACCCCGAACAGCTAGTCCTTCCTTTCTATTATCTAGAAAAAGTAAGAGACACAACCTACAGTAGATTTGCTGTAATATCCTATGTTTTCTCTCAGAGTCTCACCTCTCTACTTCTTGCTCGGAGAATACACATCTATTACATAGCCTCAAATACAATTCCCTCATACAAAGAGAGGGGTTGCCTTCTAGGGCAAAAAACCCTAAACTAAACACAAGTTCTACCTTTAGATCATCTGCCTAATCAATGGCCCAGATTGACTAGAAATTACTATACTTTTATAAGGAAATTTTACATCTATTTTTAGTTTCGGGGCCGCTACCCCCGAAACCCCCACCGGGGGGCCGCTGGCCCTCAGACCCCCCAACCAGAGGGGATCGGCCCCCCTGAACCCTCGTAATGGGGACAAGTCCCCCTCGCACCCCCCCGCGTGGAGGGGTACACAAAATTCTTCGGGTATACATTTGGCTGAAACAAAGACCTCTAAACAATCATGCTCCATACTAAACAATCTCCCACTTGGAGAATGATTGTAGCAACTCCACCGCTACTTCATTTGCTGGATAATGACTCCTCTTTGGACCTGGTTATTTCTCATCTTCATCATCATCCTTGAAGACCAATTGAAATTGAGCATATTCTCAGTTTCTCCCTGGTTATAACTTTTGTTAGCATATTTGCAGGATTCTGGCTAGTGTGTATCTTTTCCAGCTTCAGCTCTCTATCTTCCAACACTGACCATATGAAATTGTACTTGAGCTATATGTGTTTAGCCTTGGATTGAAATGTTGAGTTCTTTGTAAGATGAATGGCACTTTGGCTATCACTGTATAACGTGCCCATATCATGCTCCTTACCCAATTCACCCATAAACCTTTCTAACCAAACCATTTCTTTGCTAGCCTCTGTAGCAGCAACATACTCTACTTTTGTTGTTGAAAGTGCAACAACACTTTGGATCTTTGAAAGCCAACTAACAGTTGTTCTACCTACAATAAATACATATCTTATAGTGCTCCTCCTATTATCTCTGTCACCTGCCATATCTGCATCAACATATCCCTGTAGAGAAATGTTTGAACCACCAAAGCATAATGTTTGATTTGTGATACCTTTCAATTATCTAAGAATCCATTTCACTACCATCCAATGTTCCTTTTGTGGATTGTTCATGTACCTGCTTACAACTCCCACTACATGTGCAATATCGGGCCTTGTGCAGATCATTGCATACATTAAGCTTCCAACTGCTGATGCATATGGAACTTTAGACATATAATCCATGTCTTCTTGGGTCTTTGGGCACATTTCCTTACTATTTTTGAAATGGCTAGCAAAAGGTGTACTAATTGGTTTTGCATTGTGCATATTAAATCTTTTCAACACCTTTTGTATGTACTCATTCCGAGACAACGTTAATTTATGTTTTTTCCTGTCTCTAGTTATTCTCATATCAAGGATTTGTTTTGTAGCTCCCAAATCCTTCATTGCAAATAAATTTGCCAATTTTCTTTTGAGCACATTTATTTCCTACATGCTAGACCCTGCAACAAGCATTTCATCTACATACAATAAAAATATAATATAGCTGCCTTCATTTTGCTTTTTCAGATAAACACAATGATCAGAGTGACATCTAGTATAACATTGTTCAGACATAAACTTGACAAATTTTAGATACCACTACCTTGTAGCATATTTTAAGCCATAAAAGTTCTTATTCAACCTACACACTAGTTTATCCTTCCCTTTCACTTCAAATCTTTGTGGCTGTTGCATATATATCTTCCTCCAAATCCCCATGGAGAAATGTTGTCTTTAAATGTAATTGCCCAAGATGCAAATATTCAACTGCTACTAGACTTAAAATAGTTCTAATTGAAGTCATTTTAACAACAAGAGAAAATATTTCATCAAAATAAATACCTTTATTCTGTGCAAACCCCTTCACCACAAGCCTAGCTTTGTACCTCTGTTTTCCTCCATCTTCTTCCTTCAACCTGTAAACACATTTATTTTTCAATGTAGTTTTTCTTGTAGGCAACTTGACTAAGTCCCAAGTCTGGTTATGCATTAAGGAGTCCATCTCTTCTTCCATGGATGCCTCCCAGTTCTTCCTACTTTCAACCTGCATTGCTTCTTCATAACATTCAGGTTGACCAGAATCGGTCAACAATAAATAAGATGATGAAGGAGAGAATCGTTCAGGGGGTCTACTTATCCTGGTAGATCTTCTAACACCAATTTCAGGTGTTTGGGGTGCTTGTTGCTATTGTGGTTGTTGTTGTTGTTGTGGTTGTTGATTATTATTATTTTTAGGCACATTTAATTTTTCAGTGATTTCATCAAGAACTGCATGTTCCTTGTTTTCTTTTTCTTGTTTCTTTTCATGCAACTGATTCTTATACAAGACCTTTTCATTGAATATTACATCTCTTCTCCTAATGATTTTGTGATTTTCGTAATCATATAAGCGATAACCAAAATCATTAACACCATATCCAATAAAGGTACATTTCTTTGACTTTGCCTCAAGATTTGTTCTATTTTCTTTATCAATATGGATAAAGGCCTCATAACCAATAGGCTTTAAAAAATAGTAGTTTACATTTTTACCTATCCATGCTTCATGTGGAACACCACCATCCAAGGAACTTGAAGGCCCTCTATTTATTAGATAAGCAACAATATCTACAGCATCTTCCCAAAACTATAAAGGCAATCCTACATGCAATCTCATGCACCTTTCATGCTCCATGATTGTTCTGTTCATCCTTTCTGACACACCATTTTCTTGTGGTGTTCTTGGAATTGTCTTCTCTCTGTGAATTCCATGCTTTGAATAGTACCTATCAAACTCTTTGCTGCAATATTCACCTCCATTGTCTGATCTAAGACACTTAAATTTCTTTCTTGTCTCAATCACAACCAAATTTTTCCATTTCTTGAAAGTATCAAATACATCAGACTTATTCTTCATGCAATAAATCCAAGTTTTTCTAGTTGCATCATCAATAAAAGTAACATAATGAGAGCCACTGAGAGATTATGCCAGAGTAGGTCCTCATACATCTATATGCACAAACTCTAATTTTTCTCTCTTCTTTTCTTTCCCAACTCTGAGAAATCTAACTCACTTCTGTTTTCCATAAATGCAATTCTCATAGAAATCCAAATCAACATTCTTGAAATCTGGCAACAAATTCCTTGAGTGAAGAATCTTCATCCCCTTTTCACTCATGTGTCTGAGCCTATGATGCCATAATGTTGCATCTACTCCTTTGGAAGTTAAAGCATTAACAGAGTTAGAAATACCATTGCTTAAATACAATGTACCAACCTTTTCGTCTTTTGCTATTACCAGGGCTCCTTT
Source organism: Pinus taeda (assembly GCA_000404065.3). Classification (NCBI taxonomy): domain Eukaryota; kingdom Viridiplantae; phylum Streptophyta; class Pinopsida; order Pinales; family Pinaceae; genus Pinus; species Pinus taeda. The sequence continues at coordinate 216,952 of APFE030267518.1, read as the reverse complement.
AGTGACCTTACAAGCTTTATCTGTGAAAGTTGTCACACAAACCTCACTGCCTAATTGCCCTGTTGAAATCAGATTTTTCTTTAGATCTGGAACATGCCTTACCTCCTTTAGTAGCCATTGGTTTCCATTCTACTGTTTTACAAGAACCTTACCCATTCCAACAATTTTATAGGGTTTATCATCACCGAAACGAACTTGTCCAAAATCTCCTTGAACATAGTCATGAAAGTATTACTTATCAGGTGTGGCATGGAATGAGGCCCCTGAATCTACCACCCAAGAATTAGTAATATTTTTGAAAGAAAGAATCGAAGCATCTTATAACACCTCACCTGTCACATTTGCTTCATGATTGTTTTCTTGTTGTGCATCTCCTTCTTTTCCCTTCCGAGATCTACAGTCTTTCTTTACTTGTCCTTTCTTTCCACATTTCCAGCACACTATCCCTGATCTGGACTTGGATCTGCCTTTCCTTGATTTACTACGATATCCTGAGCTCTTTCCTCTTTCCATTTTCTTCCCCTAGACTCTGTACTCAAAAAATTACCCGATGTCTCACTGGAGATTTTCTGTCACATTTCCTCACTAAGGATAGCACCGACAACATCATCAAACTTTAAGTACTAGATCGAGAAACAGAGTTACTAATCGCCATTACTAAACCATTCCAACTTTTTGGTAATGAGCACAAGAATAACAAAGCTCTAACTTCATCATCAAATTTTACCCCTACAGAACATAACTGACTTGTAATAGTATTAAAATCATTTAAATGGTCTGCAACAGATCCACCTTTTGACATCTTCATATTAAATAATTGTTTCATAATAAATACCTTGTTTGAGGCCGAGGTTTTTTCATATAGTTTCTCCAACGCCTTAATCAAACCATCTATCATTGTTTCCTTCGAAATGTTGAAGGTGACCAATGCTGTGAGGCACAACCGTACTACTCCGAGTGCCTTTCTATCGAGAAGGTTCCATTCTTGATTTGTCATACCTGTCGACATCTTTGTTTTTCTACCCAATGGTAGGTATAGATCTTTCTGATACAGATAATCTTCCACCTGCATCTTCCACAGTGAGAAGTTTTGGTCATTAAATTTCTCAACCCTAAACTTACCATCTTCCACCATTTCTCCCACTTGAATGAGGAACCCTTCTTTCCTGTGAGTTTATTAGCCAAATAGACCTTCGCCTCTGATACTAGTTGTTAGAAAATTATATATTATGGAGCAATGGAAGACATAAAATATTGCAAAAATATAAACACAGAAAATGCATAAAACAAGAGAGACACAGATATATGTGGTTAACCCACTTTGGGCTACGTCCACTCAGAATAGCCAGTCCTTCCTTTCTATTATCTAGCAAAATGAAGAGACACAACCTACAACAGATCCGCTGTAATATCCTCTGTTTTCTCTCACAGTGTCACCTCTCTGCTTCTTGCTCGAACAATACACATCTATTACACGGCCTCAAATACAATGCTCTCATACAAAGAGAGGGGTTTCCTTATAGGGCAAGAAACCCTAAACTAAACATAAGTTCCACTGTCAGATCATCAACCTAATGAACGATCCAGATTGACTAGAAATTACTATACTTTTAGAAGGCAATTTTACATTTGTTTTTAGCTTCGGGGGAATTGCCCCCGAAACCCCCATCGAGGGACCGTTGGCCCCCAGACCCCCCAGCTAGGGGGGATCGCCCCCCC
>APFE030267518.1:186478-215156 GCA_000404065.3 Pinus taeda | reverse complement strand
CCCCCCCCCACATGGAGGGGTGTACAAACTTCCTGGGGTATACATCTGGCTAAAACAGAGACCTCTAAACAATCATGCTCCACACTCAACAATATTTTTCTTAGTGCTATGCCAACGTCCCCGATAATTGAGCCACATTTTCAGGTCCAAAGCCCAGGTCACTACCGATAATTGAATGACACCTTCAAAATAGTAAGATAAAATGGATATGAAACTACACATATAATTACTTGAACAAGACCTTGATTGGACCCCTACTATTCATGACAATCATTTCATTAAGCATATCGCGAATATGTAATCTATAGGAGTAAATAGTAGATCTAAGCATAAGGGTCTCATACCTAGCCGATAATCACTAAAAAGCATTGATGCCTCAACACATTAAATTCCATTTCATCCATTAGGTCATAGACACATTGTTCATTCATTTACAAGTAGAAACTTGATGAGAGCCACACATAGCTATTATCATAAAAAATATACATAACTAGCATAATAGAAATAGAAATACCAAGGAAATCACAACAATATAATCCACATTCTAAACCAGCATAATACTCAGAGAAATGCAAGGAGAAATAACCTCATATTGATGATGCAAGATCCAAATTGGGGATGAGCCTTCCACGTGTTGAAGAAAGTATAACTAGGTTTGGTCTTCATGAAATTTTAATTATGATTTTGAAGAAAACGAGTTTATCATTATGCCTTGTTCCATGGGTTTCCTGAGAAAGAGGTTTATTTTATAGATGGTTCCCATTGAGAACTTTAAGATTTATTATTAAAGAATCAAAGACATGAATAACTCTTCTTCAGCATTTATGTAATGTTTATGAGTCAACCTAGAGTCCAGATCAACCCTCGAAGACAGTCACAATCCTCTTGAAGAAGGAAGCATGCTAAACAATGAAGAGAACAGTCAAGCCAGCTTCAAAATATATATAACTATCAAGTCAGCTTATAAACGTGACATATTGGTTCAGTGGACATGTTGGCTCAAATATAGGGACAAACACCTATATGAAGGAGTGTGTACACTCACAGTTTCACAGTCACATCTTTGTATTCCTCTCTAAAATCTCAATTAACTTAAGTGTTACATGAATCTTGGATGGAGACATTATTATAGTATATCAGTTGGAAAAAGGGTCTATGGATCTCAAATGAATATTATAGGAGTACACACTGTTGTCATAAGTATTATAGTGATGTATAGACAAGATCACACTCAAAAGATGATCTAAGTGAAAAGAAAAAAATCATATACTCGGTGAAGTTCTCAATGCAGTCATAGTCATCCTAACAAGGATGATCATAGTCTCAACATACAGAAAGGATATCAACATACATCAAGATGTTGTTATAGTCATGAAATATTATAATGAAGACTTTAGTGGAACAATCACATTATGGAAACCTCATCTACATGATGGTGATCTCAATGAGCAGTAATGAAATAGGCAAAGATGGAGATATGGTGCAGCAATCATGCTCTCATGAATATCTCAATGAAGGAAACATGAATGATGATATTAGTGAAGAATTAATGGTGATGATGGTCTCAACAACAAGAAGAGGATTTATGTCTTTATCTTGGAGTGGCTGGTAGGTCAAGGGTCATGGTTTTGGTATTCGTTAATTGAAATCTCTATAAGAATAATTGTGTGTGGGTTTTCCTCCCCAAGAGGGAGAGGTTTCAGCCCTGGTAGAAAGCCAACATTGTGTGTTATTGTCTTTTTCTTTTGGTATCTATTTTATTAACTAAGAAGACACACTCTAATAATAATTACAAGTGAATATTTTTCTAAGAAGTAAAGTTAAAATACCTCACAAATAGTTATCATACAAGAAGAATCTCATTAACTACATTAGCCCTAGATTCTTCAACATGGTATCAGAGGTAAGGTGTTGAAGTCAAAGAAAGGGAGGCCTAGAGACATTCAAGGATCATCTTCAAGAAGGGCATCAAAGCAAGTTGAAGGGTTTTGTCAAGATTGAAGGATCAAGACTACAACAAGTCATCTACAACAACAAGAACTTGTGTCTCCACATTAGTCATCATCAAAATACCACCAAGATTCTCATTAAGATATATACAACGCTATGAAACTCAAAGTACTTCAAAATAAGGATCTCATCATCTTGGAAAATATTGAATCAGTCGTGACCTACTCTACAGAAGAAGGCAGAGAAGATTGAAGGTGAGAAGGCATTGTCATATTCAAGGTTATAATAAAAAAAAAAAATCATTTCCTTATTCAAGAAGAAGATCATCCAAGGAAGCAACAAATAATCCCTATCAAAAGGATAAACCTTTTCTATTAAGGAAAGGCTTTCTCACCTTAAAGAAGATCATCCAAGAAGAAGCGCTCATACATCTTCTTCAACCATAATCAAAGAAATCAACGTCAAGATTTCATCTTCACATAACAAGTAAGTATCTTTTCATTCTATAATCAAGTTTGGTTAAATGACTTCATGATTGCAAGGACATTTATAAGTTAGATGGCTCATCAAGATTCCTTGCATAAAGAAGGAAGATAGACATAGTCATCTAGATAGTTTATGTCATTAAACATATCAAAAGGTCTCCTCTAAATTCATGAAAAGGGATACTTATGAAGTATCCTCTCATATAGAAATAGTGGAGACATTAAAGAAGATGTATAATATAAAATAATTGTCTAAAGGTGCAATGAAGAAGGTCACCTGAAATCTGATCTACATGGAAGTAAAGTTATAAAAGGATGTGGGATATCTTCATAAGGGTCCATCTACAAGATCTAGCAAGGAAGATATCCATCATTGATTTGTAATTCACTAACAGATAATCATGGTAAAAAATATCCATGAGTTACTTCATTCGAAAACTTATGGTATTTATGATAAATAGAGAAAGAAAAGTTGATGGAAAAAGTATTAAAGGTTAAAGGACTAAAACACATGTAGAAAGGAAAGGGAAGTTTGATCCTCAAAAAAGACATAATAAGTATAGCTAAAATTATGGAAATATTATGGAAGCTCATATAATTGGATATATGGAGGAAGATGAAGAAAGGGACCATGAAAAGAGGGAGTAAGAAATATCCACTATGAGTAAGATGGTGTCCATCACAAAAGGTTCCCATCATAAGCTCCTAAATCTTGTTGATATGACCAAGATAATTAGATGAATCACAACATCATGGAATCATTAGAAACAATATATCTTAACATCACCATGGGATTCATGAAGGACAAAAATCCATGGCAGACAAGCATGAAGGATATAGCTCTTGGGAATCTCATTCAACATTGAAGGAAAGAAAGATATCATCCAGGACAAGGCTCGTCATACATCATGGAAATAAGGAAACATCTCCGAAATAGATATGAAAGATCATCAAGGTTATTTGATGTAATCCTCATTGGAGGGTTGACTAATCTAGAGGGGAAGCAAGTGTTTCATTAGGAACTACAACTTATGGACTTCATGCAATGATAGTGGGATGACATTAATAAGATCAAGGGATTGAAGATATTTTCAATCAAGGAAGTTTCTCGAAGAAACCTAGATGACCTAGAGGTAATATAAGTTATGTATTCTTGTGTTTAATATTATAATGTTATTTCATATGGTTACATGTAACATGGATCATTACTTCTATCTTAAGAAGCATGATGAAAAGAAAAAGGATGTCCTCCTCTAAAAAGATGGAGGAAGGCATAAGTCACAATAAATGAAATCAACATAATATGTTCCCATATAAAGTATGAGGTAGTTGAATAAGAAATTATGATTGAAAGCTCCTGGAAATGTAATATGTGAGGAAGGAAGAGATCATGAGATATGAAACCATGATGAAGGTGATCAACATCGAAAATACCAAGAATATTTGACTAGGAAATCTCCCAAAAAGGTATGAAGACTTTGATGAAATTCTGAAAAATATGAAGACCCTTGACAATGGATATCTTTGGGAGATGTGTCAATATGTATTCAAGATGTTGATACCTACAGGAATATTTCATGATGAAGAGCCATCACAAAAGGTACAATTTCATTTAATGTTATATTTTGATTTCTCGAATAATGTTTGGACGAGTTCATGCAGGGTACTAACATAGGAGTTGTAAGTAAAATTATAGCTAACATTCATGTGGTGAATGGGAATTCTTGAAAGAAACAAGACGAGGAAGAAGTAGCCATATGACGAAGGTTCCAAACATGTATCAAGAATGGCACTTTCCATGAAGAAACCAATGACCTGGAAAACCAAGAAGGAAAGTGATGGATGGCTATTTCCCTACAAGGAAGAAGCTCAACTAAATTTCATGACATCAAGGAATGAAATTTATCAAGCAATTGAAGGACCCATGAAGAAGAAGCTACTACTGAAAATGAGAGTCCCGAGTTAAGAGGGAGATCTAACAAGTCCCTAATTGAGACGGAGCTTGGGAAAGTTCCTGGTCAGAATCAACTTGGGTGCATTTGTTTACAGCAACAGGGATATCTTCCCTAGTTGAGAAGGAGAGATAGACAAAAAATTCTTGTCTTCATTTGGGAAGAAATAATGGAGATTAGGTAATCATCTGGCAATAGATGCTCTTTGAGGATGTGTAGTGCATCCAAGATAAGATTAGGCAAGAGGTCCAATATTGTTTGAGGGTTGGGATCTGAAGATAAGAATAGTCCTAGAAGGTCATATTTAGTTAACACCTAAGTGGATATGTACCTTGAGAGGAAACGATGAAGGTTTCCATAGTCATTGGTCTTGCCAAAATTGTGCTCTAATCTGATGAGAGATAAAGCTATCAGTCAAGGCCTTGTTGTTGAAACAATGTTGGTTATTATGATGCTATTCAGATGGGTTATTAATTTGCTTATTCTTATGAGAAATTCATCACATCGAGAGTTACTAGGTACCATCATGAGAACCACCCTAGTTAAGGGGGAGTGTTGAAGAAAGTGTAACTAGGTTTGGTCTTCATGACATTGTAATTATGATTTTTAAGAAAATGAATTTATTATTATGCATTGTTACATGGGTTTAATGAACAAGAGGTTTATTTTATAGATGGATCCCATTGAGAGACGTAGGATTTATTATTGGAGAGTCAAAGTCATGAAGAGATATTATTAAGCATTTATGTAATGTATATGACTCAACCTAGAGTCCAGATCAACCCTTCAATACAAGCATAATCCTCTTGAAGAAAGCACCAAGCCAAAGATTAAGAGAACAATCATGTCCACTTCAAAATATATATAATTGTCAAGTTGGTTGATAAAAGGTGACATATTGGTTCAGTGGATATGTTGACTCAAATACACGGACAAACACCTATATCAGGGAGCCTGTACTCTCATAGTTTCACAGTCACATCTTTGCATCCCTATCTAAAATCTTGGTTAAGTTAAGTGTTACAGGAATCTTGGATGGAGACATTATTACAATATTTTAGTTGTAGAAAGGGTCTATGGTTCTTAGATGAATATTATAGGAGTACACACTCTCAGCATAAGTATTACAGTGATGTATGCATAACATGATAATGAAAGGATGATCTCAGTGAAAATAACACAGTCATATACTCGATGAAGTTCTCAATGTAGTCATAGTCCTAGTAACAATGATGATCACAATCTCAACATAGAGAAAGGATCTCAACATACATCAAGGTGTCATCATAGTCATGAAATATTATAATGAATACTTTGGTGCAAAAATCACATTATGGAAACCTCATCTACATGACAATGATATCAGTGAGTAGTAATGAACTAAGAAAAGATGGAGATATTGTGCAACATACATGCTCTCATGAATATCTCAATGAAGGAAGCATGAATGATTATCTCAGTGAAGGATTAATGATGATGATGATCTAATCAATAAGAAGAGGATTTAAGTCCTAGTCTTGGAGCGGCCTAGTATTTCAAGGGTCATGGTATTTGTATTCATCAATTGGAATCTCTATAAGAATAATTTTGTGCGGGTTTTCCTCTCCAAGAGGGAGAGGTTTTTGCTTGGAAGAAAGCCAACATCATGTGTTCTTGTCTCTTTGTTTTTGTAGTTGTTTGATGAACTAAGAAGACACGCTCTAATAATAATAACAAGTGAATATTGTCTTAAGAAGTAAAGTTAAAATACCTCACAAATAGTTATCATGCAAGAAGAATTTCATTAACTACATTAGCCATAGATTCTTCAACACCACATTCCACCCAACCATAGAATGGTTGAGCCAAATCTATCTTCATTTATTTACCCCCGTGCTATATTCCAAGCATGAATGTGGGATTTTATAGAACACAACAATCCAAAACCATCCAAGGAATCCAAAGGCCATCCACCTCAACCCATCAACAATCATTCCACCTCACGGCCAGAAATCACAAAAGAATCATTAGATTGGTCTCTATCCAAGCCTTCCAGAGCTCTAGTGTATTTTTCCAACCAAGGTTTCTAGGACCAATAACTCAACCCACAACTTATTCTAGGCTTCCAGAGCATTTGTAAAACTAGGGCTTCCATGACTGGTAACTCAACCCACCAAGGGCTTCGAGAGTGTTTGTTCAACTAGGGCTTCTAGGACTAATAACTCAACTCAAGCTAAGGACATATGAGAACCAACAAAAAAAATGTGGAAATAAATCCACAATCACCATGGATATCTAGGAAATGGCAAGGCTAGGAAATCCACTATCAATCATGACCGTCCTCCATGCTAATGACATATCATGGCCAATAAACCACATGCATATGCCATGCATGCCAAAACTAGTGAGGAAAACATACATGAAACTCGATACATACAAGAAAAACATGTTGCACTTTCCTGCTCTTCCTTTGTCTTCTTTCTCCAAAAATACATGTGTGCCACACTCTCCAAGAGTGCTCCAAGAAAACTCAAAGTATCCAAGAGTATGAAAGAGAGAGAGTAGAAGAGGGAAATAAAAAATTGAACTGACCAAGTTTACATTGACCAAGTTTTCCCGCTGATCCTCATAAGAACTTTTATTAATGAGGCCTCTATTTTCTTCATTACCCATTATTTTCCTTAATTTTCCTCCTAACATGCAACCTGTGATCTTACACCTTCCTTTTCTCCTAATTTTCATTATTTTCATTAATAAATGTGCCAAAAATGTGATTTTTCCCTTCCAAATTCTTAGCCATTTCATTAACCATATTAACCAAAATGAACACCCACACTGGGATGTCTTGCCCAACATTCAGCTTGGAATAAGTGTCCCATCACCACGGCCTTATATATATTTTTACATGGAATTTTCACCAGGGATGTTAAAGAACCCTCCCCGTTGGGGGAACACCATCCTTAGTGTTCAATGACACCTATAAATAACAAGATTGTTGAAAACAAAACATACTCCCCATGGAGCTTTATAACACAACTCATTGTAGTATTTACAATGACCACTACTAAAATATGATAACCATACTGTTTACTAGAGATATATAACCCAACTCATTATGGTATTTACAATAACAACCTCATATACTTAAGAAAAAATTCTTCAACAAAAAGATAGCTATACTATCTATGGATCTTTATAAATCCATCTCAATAGAGTATTTACAATAATATGCACATATACACATATGAAAATTTGCTCAACCAACAAATAAAGTGATACAATGCTTGCATCCACAACAAGGGAATCCAGAGGCTCACACCTCTACCCTCAAAGTAATACGAGGATTCACCTCCTTCCTAGGAAGTCCAAAATCCACTATCAAGGTGAAAGCTGCATCCAATGTCTAGTGCTACAATCTTGTGCTGCTTGTTTTCTCAGGGAAAAGTTATAAGATCATTGTTCCAGGGTGCACTCCCAATGTGCATCTAATTCCATTTGGTAATGCTAATGATGAAAACAAACTCATCCTCGATCTTACTTCTCTACTACACAGTCCCTCAGGAAATTTGGTCACCCACTTTCGTGTAGTCACTCACCTTCCAAGTTCTGTTGGCACCCCCATCCTGGGTAGTCCATCCCTTGGAAAGGATTCCTCACATTGTAAGATACAAAAACCAAGGCATATACCTTCCTTAAAACTATCATACTGGTCATAGCATGCTCATGGCAATCAATGGATGCTATTAGGTACCAGTGTCCCATAATGGCCCTACTCCCAAATAATTTACGAGCATACTACTGCATTTTCCAATTCCTTTTAATGTTGATGCTAATTCTTGTCATTAGTTTCAACCACCCAATTGGGAATTTGATGCTTTCCTATACCAAACACATAATTTTCATTAGATTCAAAATAAATTTAAATAAATTTAAATCATTCCTCATTGGTAGCTCATTAATAAATTACAGTTGCAATCGTGTTTACTTCCTATCACAAAAAGTCAAAATAACATCTTTGACCAAATGAACATATATAAAAATATCACGTCAGGTTAGCTCAAAACACAGCCATCATAGATCAAAATCATGAGTCACATATTATCATCATAAACCAGAATCATAGATCACATGTAATCAACATAAACTAGAATCATAAATCACATGTATAATAAAACTGAAATAAAATGCTGATATTTCATACACAAACCGGATTGGTTTCCACACTAGAAAAACACCAAGTGCCTTCTCCTCAACCATGTGCACATACACATAGTGATCATCACACACATATAACAAAAATGACATACAAACCTGTGCAATACATGTACCTACACCTGACTTACCACACATACATTTACACCTAGTGTACAACACAACATAATAAATATGCCTACATCTAGTGTAAACCACCACACAATACATACACCTACAACCAATGTACAACAAAATACATACATCTATACTTGATGTACAACACAACACAAATACATGTACTACAAAGAGTACAATGCAATGAGTACACATGTCATGATACCACAACTACATAAAGCACATACATAGTACCACATACCCATAACACAACATGTATGACATGCACACCAGTATGATATGTACATCATGTACATAGTATCATCTATACAAAGCACCACTTGTACAATGTGGGCACAACATCACATGTACACAACACCACCTGCACAATGTCTACACAACACAACATGTACACTACACCACCTATACAATGTGTACATAATACCACATGTACACAGTACCACATGCATGACATGTACTCAACACCACATGCATGTCATGTACACAACGTCGCCTGCACATGGTGCAACTTATACAACATTACACAATACGATATGCGCACAATGCCACTTGTACAATCATGCACACAACACCATATGTACATAACACCACATGTACAACATGCATGCAACACCACGTGTATGTAACACTGCATATCCAACATGTAAATAAAATCATCTGTACACAACACTGCATATCCAACATGCACCGAGCACCATATGCATACAACGCTGCATATCCATCATGGACACAGTACAATATGTACAAAACACTGCATAGATAACATCTTCATAGCATCATCTATATCAAATACTACATACGCAACATTCACACAACACTATCTGTACACCCTATACATAACATTATATAAACATCATATACACACACTATACATGCACACAACATCATAGATGCAACATGTACAACATATGCACAATGGTGGTACCACACATCCAAAACCACACTCTCTCGACCAAGCAACCTTGCTTCTAATGTCTTTCTACCATCCATGCTTATCATAGCAAGTTGCAAAGAACATTGTTTTCATTCCATTGGTGTATCCTTCACTGTCACCTTTCCTAACATAAACATAGGCATAATACAAGAATACAATATCAATTCATATCCATGTGATATTGACCTCATATATTCATCATGGCTACTCTTCCCACTTGATTCCCATAAGACTAGAAACCTCGTCATGCCATTCACCTGCATAAGTAATCATTCCTTCAGAAGAATGATCCCTAACAACCATGTTGGAAAATGACATAGATACAGAGATACAAAGATACATAACCATAAATGCTACCATAAAACAATATGATCTTGTGAGACAACAAAATGCATACATACACATATATACATATAAACATTAGCATAAAACAGTCACAATCCATGATGATCTTGTCAAACATGACATACATACATACATACATACATAAATACATACATACATACATGTATACATATATATACATCAACATAATCATGATGAAAACCTAATTTCTAGATATCATAAGGTCATGGTTAAGAGAACTCCCTTTATCCATGCACGTCATGCACAACATTAAGAACAACTATTCCCATGATAGCCAAGGAATCATATGCCTCATATCTATTCACTTTAACTTTCTTGTTATTCTCATGACTATACTACCACTATCTATTTACACCAATGGACTAAACCCCTCCAACTGATTGTCATATTCTTACGTTCCACTTCCCTTACTCAAGTATCGAGCTTCATCTAGGACTTACATTACCTTCTAGGTTTCATTTAGGTCTCTACAAGCTCCATTAAATTTCCTTCTTCGCCAATCAATTCCTAAGACTCTCAAAATATTAAAAGGATATACTAGGAAGCAAGGAAGAATAAAACCATGGAAAACCAACAATAATACGGCACCGTAAATAAAGGTGCATGATCATGCACTAGATGCAAACAAAACTGAAATCAAGCACAACAAATCACAAAGACAAAAATCATAAGGCTAACTACAAATTCCATGACTCAATCCCCATGATTCCTAGTGCTTTGAAGAGGAATCTAAACCTTATCCTTCTTCAAGATTTCATGGTAACCTCTCTCGTTATGCAACTCCCTGAATTAGCCTACCATAGACACATAATTGTCATTGCCTGAATAAACATAATAATACGCCACTTACCTTATCTTGTTGTGCCAAGAACGCTACTTTTCAATTGAACAAACCCACACCATCTCTCAAGGGACTCCAATTCTTTTGACAGATCCATCCATAACTAGAACTAGCTATTATACCTATCAAATACATGTTCATGACTATAGCACATAGCTGCATATTGTGAGACAAAATCTTGGTTAATAAGGCTTCTTGTATACAAAGCACTCATTCATTTGGCATTAGGGTTTCCAAACACAGCTAAAGGAATTATTGCTCAATTCATTTCTTTTACCTTTTTACCTTATTGTAATAGAGTCTTACTATGCACTGTCACATCACCCAACTATTAGTTATATAAGACATCAACTATTACCTCACATCACCCAACTATTAGTTATATAAGACATCAACTATTACCTTGTCAACTTAACGCCAAGCATATTTCTCGCAACTGTTTACACATGTCAACCACATGTTCCAAATATCAAGAAAACCATATCTATGAATTTGAAATCAACCTTTACCAGCACTAACAATCATGTCATAATCCATAGTCAACTCATAGTCATTAGACATAATGCTACTACTACCACCTACTACACTCAAGTACATATCAATTGTCTCAACATATATGTGTTAGTACAATCATCTTAAAAGAAGATCATTTGAACACATACTCATATTATGGAATTCATCAAACATCCAACCAATTTGCAAACATACCATGTTAGATTAATGAACCATATGACATAATCAAATAGTCAAGAACAAAGTAGACCACATAAGCAAGATCATACCTTAATGTATCTCAGGGGAGGCTATCTTGTCTGCACAATCAATCTAGTTATCACAATATAACTTCACAAAAAAAAAAATTGATCATAATATCCATAAAAGTAACTCACTAACATGTTCAGATCATAAGCTCACAAACAATTATCATTCATACATAATAATCACATTTGCACAGTCAGCCTATATTAGTATGACATAATATCACAACATATTAACTCATACCTGAATGTCATAACAGTAAATATTTGTATAGACCAATCCAAATTACCATGGCGCATATAACATCAAGATCTTAATGTAATAACCTTAATCATCAAGTTACTACATAGAAAAGCAACTTATATATCATGCTCATCAACAACATATAACCTAATCATTAGGCTAACTATCATATAACAACAACAAGTTATATATCATGTTCATCAACAACATATAACCTAATCATCAAGATGGCTATCATATAACAACACGAATTTAGCCTATAACATACTCATCAACAACATATATCATAATCATCAAGTTATCTAACATAAAACAAAAATAGCAATGCGTACAACCAAAGGTTACTATCATTCATGATTATATGACACATGTGCATATGACTATACTAATCAACTAGAATCTATCATGTATGTAACCATAACATCCATAGAATGAGATACATGCACATAGCCATAATGCACATAACAATCATTAACTTATATACCTACATGCCCAACATACAAACTTGTATGATGAAATGTTCTTGCCTCGATGTCCAATGCTGGAACTTCACTTTAACGATTTGCATCTCATGATATATATCATCCAACATATTAACATCATAACAAAAAAATATCATCATGATGATCTAATTGCATACAATGACCTCATAATGCATGTCGAATGTACCATACATGCATAAACATAACCATGACAATGCATGCATAACAACATATATACACTTACATGCATAACAAATGCATATACATTCATGCACTCATGACGATATATTCCAAAACAACACCATCAACATTCACATGGAGACATCACTACAACCATTATCAACACCATGGAAATGCAACAAGCACATGGACTACAAGCGTAAGGAACACCTAGTTAACTCACATGAATGCATGGCGAACACATTGCCCATCTAGTTTGAGTGTTGAACCATGCTCTAATACCCCTCTGTGGTATAAGAAATGACCCAAAGAGAGCGTAACATGCTCTGATACCACTCTATAACACCCTCCTCCCACATCTACCCAAGTAACCAACCAACTGGGGTAAACATGTGACAAGAGGCTATTATCATATTATTTGCCTTGTAATTTATGTTAAGCTAGTGGAACCAACAAAAATGAACCATACATACCTTCAACATAATAATTAAGATCTCAGGAACCATTGAAACCTTTATGCCAACCAACCCCTAGGTCCCACAAGATTTTGGACCATTTGAACCCTAAATGCTCCCATGCTATAAGACTGCCAGCATCTAAGAGGCTATGGATGCTCCCATGAAAAGGCATGCTAGCGTCTAGGGACTATTTTTCTCAGTTTTGTGCCAGCATCACCAAGATTTGAGCCACATTTTTAGGCCCAGAGCCCAGGTCACTGCCCATAATTGAACGACACCTTTAGAACAGTAAGATAACAAGGAAATAACAATAAAAATACAATTACTTGAACAAGACTTTGACTAGAATCTTATTAGCCATGACAAGAATTTTGTCAAACATATCATGAATATTTAATCTATAGGAGTAAATAACATATCTAAGCATAGGGGTCTCATAATTAGTTGAGAATATCTAAGAAGCATTGATGCCTCAACACATTAACTACCATTTCATCCATTAGGTCATAGATACATTTTTTATTCATTTACAAGTAGAAACATGATGAGAGACATATATAGCTACTATCATAAATATATACATAACCAATATAATAGCAACATAAATACTGAGGAAAGAACAACCATATAATCCACAAATAAACTAGTATAATAGTCATAGAAATACAAGGAGAAATAACCTCATATTGATGATGCAAAATCCAAACCTGGGATGGGACTTCCATGTTCCACCTGACCATAAAATGGTTGAGAGAAATCTCTCTTGAGCCATTCACCTTCATGCCATATTGCAAGCCGGAATAGGGGATCTCATAGAACACACAAATCCAAAACCATCTAGGGCTTCAAGAAGCCATCCACCTCAACCCATCAAAAAATTATTCCACATCACGACCAGACATCACAAAACCATAATCACATTGGTCTCTATCCAAGCCTTCCAGGGCTCTAGATCGTTTGTCCAACCAAGGCTTCGAGGACTAGTAACTCAACCCAAAACTTGTTCCAGGATTCAAGAGCATTTTCCCAAACAAGGCTTCATGGAATAGTAACCCAACCCACTAAGGGAGTCTAGAGTATTTGTCTAACAAAGGCTACTAGGACTAGTAACTCAACCGAAGTTGTTACAGAGCTTCCATGAATAATAACTCAGCCCAAGCTAAGGAAACATGACAATAAACCAAAAAAAAACAAGGAAATAAATCCACAATCACCATGGCTATCCAAGAAATGGCAAGGCTAGGAAAATACATTGTCAATCTCATCCATCCTCCATGTCAATGACATATGCCATGCATGTCAAAAATAGTACGAAAAACATACGTGCAACTTGATACCTATAAGAAAAATCAGTTGTAGTTGTTGATCCCGATGTCATCTTTCGCTTTCCTACTCTTTCTTTACCTTCTTGCTCCAAAAATCCAAGTGTGCCACACTCTCTGGGAGTGCTCCAAGAAAACTCTAAGTATCCAAGAATATGAGAGAAAGAGAGAGAGAATCGAGGAGAGAACTCCAAAATTGAACTGACGAAGCTTACATTGACCAAGTCTACCCATTGATCCTTAGAAGCCCTTTTATTAATGAGGCCTCTATTTTCTTCATTTTCCATTATTTTCTTTCATTTTCATCCTCACATGCAACCGTTGACCTTTCACATTCCTTTTCTCCTAATTTCCATTATTTTAATAAATAAATGTGCCAAAAATGGCATTTTTCCTTCCCAAAGCCTTAGCCATTTCCTTTTCCAATTTCGTTAGTCATATTAACCAAAATAAACACCCATACTAGGATGCCTCGCCCAACATTCAACTTGGAATAAGTGTCCCATCACCATCACCTTATATATATTTTTACATGGAATTTTCACGAGGGTTGTTAAAGTTTACTCAAGATATAATCTCATCTTACAAAAAATTATGATAAAATAATAGTGTGATAAAAAAATAGTGTAATAAAAAAAATATCAATAATCCTTGAAAGACAACTATAAAATCAACATAAATGCATGAATTCAATATTAGGATATGAATTACATATATTGCACATGATAATATGAATCATGACCTTGAATTTTATATTCATAGGTAGTAGATTATATACATGAGCAAAACAAAGATATTACATTTCATTGTTTACCACAGACTTACCTATCACTCATCATTAAAGTTGAAATATCTCCATTTAAATGATCATTTGGATTTGAATAAAAAAAACTGAGGAAGAAACACTTCAAATACATTTATGAGATCTAAATTGAAAATAACCTAAAAAAAAACTATACTAACATAATATAAATTAACAAAATTGTACGAAATAAATTATTGGAATAATAGAATAAAACTTGATAGATATTATAGAACAAACAAGTAGAAGTTAAATGGCCTCAAGTCTGAAAATTTTCATGTACCAAAAGTGGTTATACCATGTTCTCTACACAATAAAGAAATGATAATAATGACATAAAATTACATTCACATTCTTCATAATTACTAGATCTTAGGTTATAAGAGATATGAATCTACTTTTCTACTGGAAGATGATTTTGATCTTTAGTATATTTCCATAGATCATAAATAGAATTCCAATCTAAGTATGCTAGGAAACAAACTCAACCAAGCTTTAGGTTCAAGCTGGCCCTTGAACAAGAGGGGGCTCCCTCAATGTTTATGAGGCTTTGTTTAACGATGTTCACATGTCACTGAATAACAACCTATGAAGCTCAATGGCCAGATTTTTTGTTTTAATTGTTGGTGGTTGGCAATCAATGACAAGCCCTAATCATGATTAAAGGCCTCTCTCACAGGGTCCCTTATGAAAGTGTCAGCTTCCAGCCTAATAGAATGACTTAGTTTTTCCAAGAATTATGGTAGAAGAATGTAAGGGGATTTCTAATAATTGAGTAGTCAGACTGACTACTTAACAACAAGGGAAATTTAGATGCGTGTGGAAGATTTCTACAACACAACAAAACATATTCAGAGTATTCAAGAAGGCCAAACTGAAACCAATTCTAAGAGGATCTATTTTAGACAAACAGTCTAATAAGCTAATGTATTTCTAAAGGTTATGATTTTGCAAGGGATTTAAAAATAAATTGATACTCAATCTACAGTTACCCCGACCTTCCTATAAATGCTTTTGACATGTATAGAAATAAGATATGAAACACTAAAAAGACATACTAGAACACACAAAATTATGTCAATCTGGAGCTGGAAGGCTTTCATTAGTAATCTTATAATAGAAGCTATTATAAATTGAAGAGAATTGGAATCAAAATACCAAACATATTACTTCAATTGATGAAGTAGTTATACAATTTCCTCACAAAATATCTTGATAAAAATATCAAGAGCTATTACAAATATTTGAAAACTGTATTGAAAAAAAGAACAAAAATAAAGGTAACTAAAACTATTTCAAGAGTTTTGGTACTATCCTTGAGGATTTATGTTGATAAAGAAGAGCAATTCCAATTTGATTGAAACTCATATTAGATGAGGTGGCCTCTAAGTCACTAATTGTCTTTGAGCTTTTCCGTCCCGAAATTATAAGAAATAGGGTCCTGCAATACCTTCGTTTCTCCCAAACTGTAACAAATATTAGAAAACTACGAGATGTTTTTGTAAATGATGATGTTGGAAACAAAAGCTCTTCCAGTTCTTAAAAAGTCATTTCCACCTGCTCGAAAACCGTATTTGAAAACACTGGCTAAAAACAAGAAAATTTAGGGAAACATGCCTGCAAAGATTCATCCAAATATCCCAAACCATAACCTTTGTTATAAAACAGAGAGAAATTATTCTATATTATAATTGTATAAACAAAAACCTCTTCCAGTTTACCACAATTAATTTCTGATTATCCACAATAAACTTTGTAAATAGGTGATTGAAACAAGAAATTTCTGGAAAATATGCCTTTAAAGAATCATTCGCATCTCCCAAACCATAGTAGCTGTAAGAAAAATGAGAGAGGTTTTTGTACACGAGGAGGTTGGAGACAAAAAAGCTCTTTCAGTTTATGAAAATTCGTTCTCATATGTTTGTAAACCATGTTTGAATTTACTTTATTACATCATTTAATCATGTTTAAATGCATGATTAACTAAATCAACCAGCGAATGAAACTTAAATTTACATTTTGAGGGCGCATTTAGTCTTGAAGACACATTTCTTATTTCTAAACTAATAAAACCTATTATATCAACAAATTTAAATGATCAAAACTAATCATGTTACAACATTGGCTCAAATGGGAACTGCTTCCCCATCTGGGA
Organism: Pinus taeda; assembly: GCA_000404065.3. Taxonomy (NCBI): domain Eukaryota; kingdom Viridiplantae; phylum Streptophyta; class Pinopsida; order Pinales; family Pinaceae; genus Pinus; species Pinus taeda. The sequence goes on along the minus strand of APFE030267518.1, from coordinate 197,919 downwards.
TCCAAAGAATTAGTAGACCAATTGCCTTTAATGTTGGGGATGGAGTCATACCATAAAACCATCAGCCACTGATTTGGAATCTTATGTAGAAATATAGCCAATATCCATGGATCAGTGTTGTCATTTGAATACTCTGCTACTGCACACTGCAACCTACAACTGTGAAATGCAACCATATGCTAGCACTAATTTAGATACTCTTTCATACAAAAATTTGAAAACTGAAAATTTCTAAAGACTGAGATGATGTATCATATACTCGTAAAATCACACAACTCATAAACAATGAATACGTTGATCTACTACATACTAAAACTAAAAATATCTATTCAATCCCCACACCTCTATCTAATTGAAGTGTAATTTGCTTTCCAATGTAACCAAGTGCAAAGTGAATTTATTGATAAACCATGTTGCCAACAACTAAAAATTTGAAGAATATATACATATGAACATGAAATCCCATGGGAAACTTATACTGATAGGTGTACTTTAAAAGCTGCATCCTCTATAGACATTTTAGATTTTTGACCATGGCTAAGAGGAAGAAACATATACTGTTGATTACAAGTATCAATGAACCTTGCATAGCAGTAAAGGCAGTTGAAATTTTGAAACAATGGGATCGGTTACCTAATGGAATCGCCATATGACAAAGTGGACTCACCAGGTGAAATAAATGCAATCAATACTAAATGCCTACTCCTTGTTCACCAGCAAGGAATAGATCTAATTTTTATCGTTCCTCGGAGAAAGATATTCTCGTTACTTCGCTCCCCAGAAACGGCGGTAGATGTTGTACCTGTTTCCCGTAGGTAGTCTTTGTTTGCAAAAACTATGCTAGGAAACCAACTCAACTAGCCTTTAGGTTCAAGCTGAACCTTGAACCAAAGGGGGCTCCCTCAATGATTGCAGGGCTTTGTTTAGTGCTATTCACCTATCACCAAACAACAACCAATGAAGTACAATGACCAAGTTTATGGTTTTAATTGGGGGTGGTTGGCGATCAATGACAATCCCTAATCATGATTAAAGGCCTCTTTCACAGGGTTCCTTGTGAAAGTGTTAGCTTCCAGCCTCACAAAATGACTTAGGCTTTTGAATAATTATTGTAGAAGAATGTAAGGGGATTCCTAATAATTGAGTAGTCATACTGGCTACTTAATAACTAGGGAAATTTAGATGCATGTAGAAGATTCCTACAACCCAAAAAAACATATTCAGAGTATTCAAGAAGGCCAAACAGAAAAAAGTTCTAAGAGAGGCTATTTCAGACAGATAGTCCAATAAGCTAATATACCTTAATGGCTATCAGAAGGCATAAAGTAAAAACCAGTCAAAGAGGAGTTATCTTGGACAAATAGTCCAATTTGCAGGGGATTTAACAATAAATTGATATTCAATCTACACCTACCAAGACCTTCCTATAATTTTTTTGAACATTTGTACAAAATAAGATATGAAACACTAGAAAGACATACTAGAAAACACAAAATTATGTCAAACTAGAGTCAGAAGGCTTTCATTAGAAATCCTATAATAGAATCTACTACAAATTGAAGAGCCTTGGCATCAAAAACCCACACATATTACTTCAATCGATGAAGTATTTAAACAATTTCCTCACAAAATATCTTGATAAAAATATCAAGAGCTTTTACAAATATCTGAAAACTCTATTTCAAAAATAGAACACAAATATAAGTAACTAAAACTATTTCAAGAGTTCGGGTACTATCCTTGATGATTTGTGTTGATAAATAAGAGCAATTCCAATTTGATAGAAACTCATATTTGATGAGGTGGTCTCTAAGTCACTATCTGTCTTTGAGCTTTCTCCTCTTGAAATTCTGAAAAATACCATCATGTAATAACTTTGTTTATCCAAAAATATAATAGTTGTTAGAAACTGAGAGAGGTTTTTGTAAATGATAATGTTTTCAAAAAAAATTCGTTTAGTTTTTCAAAATTCATTTCCACCTTCTTGGAAAGTGCATTTGAAAACAATGGCTAAAAAGAGGAAAATTCGGGAAAACATTCATGCAAAGATTCATCCGAATATCCCAAATCATAACCTCTGTTACAAAACTTAGAGACATTTTTGTATATTAGTATCTTAGAAACAAAAACCTCTTCCAATATAGCACAATCCATTTCTTATTATCCACAATATTCTTTGCAAATAGGTGACTGAAACATGAAATTTTTGGAAAATATGCCTTTAACAAATCATTATCATCTCCCAAACCATAATAGCTGTACGAAAATGGAAAGAGGTTTTTGTATATGAGGATGTTGGAAACAAAAACCATGTTCAATTTCTAGAAATTTGTTCTGAGCTGTTTGTAAACCATGTTTGAATTTACTTTATTACATCATTTAATCATGTTTAAATGCATGATTAACTAAATAAACCAGCTAATGAAACTTAAATTTACATTTTGAGAGCACGTTTACTCTTGCAGACCCATTTATTACTTCTAAACTACTAAAACCTATTATATCAGCAAATTTAAATTATCAAAACTAATCATGTTACAATAGATAGAGAGAAACGTTAACATATCCAATGTTTCTAAATAAAGTCTTGATCTATTATCATTGTTTACTTGATGTAATTTTGAGAAGCCTCTTTCACTTATTGGTGTATTATATAGAATAACAAGAATAGTTTGCCATAATTTCATCAAACATGGAAAATTTTCAAACAATTCATATTCACCTCCACATAGATCCAATTCTCCAAAAATATGTTTTTGCAGGCATGATTTATACATAGTACAAATAAATTCATCCATTTCACCCAAAAAATAATGTTATCCACAATTGATAAGTGCCATCACTAAATTTCTCACATGAACATATTAGCCATATTCTTGTTTCAGAGTATCTAGAATTCATATCCTAATAATAAATACTAGGACTAAAATTTTATAAAATATGAAACTTATCTATGACCTTTGCAATTAGAGATTCAATCACATTTATTACAATTTCTTTTCCAAACATAGTGCAATTCCATGATCTTTGTTACTTTGACTCACTCTCAAATCTCAATGCATGTGAATGTACCACAATTTTGCAATTTTTAAACTCAATAAAATGATTATATGTGCTTAGAAATTTCCCCAATTATGGCTCTTAGAAAATAACTTCTGAAGCAAACTAATAGTAACATCCAAAGTGGTTCCAATAGATGTAATGCCAAGAAGTTCCTACTTGGAGCTTTTGATTGATCTTATTTAACTCAATAAGCACATATACAAATAAATGGATGCATTTATTGAACTTGAAATATTATGGTGACCTTATACATTTTTTCCCCTAACTCATAGTCTCTTCAAAGAGTATGCATGAGATTATAAACTCTTTCCATGGCTTTCCTCTAGAAGGCTATCTAATATGACAAATTTGTAACACTTTTATCCTTGTGATTCAACATGACTACATTAGATCTTTCAATTTTTCATATATTTTAGTAGATTAGCCACAAATAAACCTTATTTGCAAATATATCAATAGCATGCCACTCTACAAAATAAGACTAAGCATCATTTGTTGTTAATGCTTCATGATGAGATATGAAATGGTTACCCAATAAATGTAGGGCATGTCTATAAAGCTTAGTATATAAACCTTACAAATACCCCACATGGATGAATCTCCATCATATCCAAAAACAACTAACTTTATGAAGGATAGATCCATTTTTTCTAAAAGAAATGTCACAACATCATAAAAATAGTGTGATTCGCCATCCCTAATTTGAAGCAAGTGTATGAATTTTGCCGCATATTGAACATTGGAATTTTGTACCATATTCTAATTAGTTATTTCATAAGTAAAAGAGGTGTTTGAAAATCTCATATTTTAATTTTTTTCTAATATACCTCCTTAGCAACTTATAAAACATTTTTCCAGTTGTTGTAGTACATGTTGACTATTAATATGTTAAAGGTATGTGAGGAGTGTTTTTATAAATATTCAAATCACGGATTTACTTATATACATCTAAAGGTAAATCATGTATGGTAACAAAATACATGTTTTCGATACTTAAAATAATTCTCTCGTTCTCAACACCAACCATTAGTTCTATAAGTTTAGTAATTGGAAGATTTTTCTTTTATTTTTCTCCTATAAGGCTTGCAATTTTTTTATGATCCTCTACTGTTTTATAAAAGTTTACACAATTGAATTAACCATTAACTTGAAGAATTGTAATTGATTTTTAGTAAATCAAGTTTCCAAAAAACATTTCTACACACCATGAACATTTTATCATTTGAACACCATTACAATTTATTAAGACATACTCCCATGGAAATATTATCTTCCATTAGAACTTGATTTCTTTTTGTTCATATTGGATGTTAGTTCATTAGTATGATCAATTCTTTCATCAATTTAAAATAAGTAACGAGGAATTTTGAAAATATTTTATTTTTCTAAAATATTTTTTTATTAACTCGTAGAAACTCTTTTTCAATTTTTGTATTTGAATATGTTGAGTAATAATTTAAGTAACAAGGAATTTTGAAAAATATTTTATTTTTCTAAAATATTATTTTATTAACTTGTAGAAACTCTTTTTCAATTGTTGTATTTGAATATGTTGAGTAATAATTTAAGTAACAAGGAATTTTGAAAATATTTTATTTTTCTAAAATATATATTTTATTAACTTGTAGAAACTCTTTTTCCATTGTTATATTTGAATATGTTTGAGTAATAATTTTGTAGAGGCACATGAGGATTTTTTTAATACCTATTCAAACAACAAATTAGTTTATATAATTCCAAAGGTAAATTATATATGGAAACAAAATATACGTTTTCTATAAGTTATATTATAATTATCCCTTTCTTAGCATCCCCATTAGGTCTACATGTTAATTGGAATAGTACTCCATTTGCTTCTCCCTTTAAAAATTGCAAAGTAAATTTATGAGCCTCTTCTGTTACATGCCAGCTTAGCAAATAAAGTTTTCCTTAATGTTTTTACACACTATAAACATTTTATCTTTTCAACACCATTATGATATTTTATGGCATAAGCCCATGGAAATATTTTATGGCATAAACCCATGGAAATAGTGTCTTCCAATTAAAGTTTTTCTCTTTTGGGCCTCTGGATATCGATTCCTCTTCTACAAATTTTGTATTATCTAATTCATGGTCTTTAAAAGGATGATCATATACATTAGTTTTGGAATTGCATGACTCATTAAAGGATTGAAGGATCCAAAATGCCTTGTCAAGGAAAAGTTCTTTTATCTATTTCATGACGACCAAGAAGTAACATTTCTCAATTATTTATACCTATATTCAATTAGTAAAATAAGAAATGTAAAAATATAGATTAATTGGCATAAATTTATTTATATATTAAAGTAAGAAGGTATTAATGTTCCATGTAACATGGTGCAAATATGAAAAATTCCTAATAATTTGTACTCCATGTTACAAAAATTTAAAATAATTATTTTTAATATGAAAGGAAAATCCCAATAATTAATATTGAACTAGTTATCCATATTTTAAAATCAAAATAATGTTCAATTATATAATCTTTGGACTATTAATTAATATTATTCTATTAGATCTGAGACTTTTGTTATCCGTGTTGTAGATAAATATCATATAATCTCTGAGCATAAATAGCAAGGATGAATCATAGCCAAGGGTCAGCTATTGGAAATAACTAGCTGTTGTGAAAACCAGATTCAAAAAATGGAAATATTTGATATTCTAATTTTAGTTATAAGTTATTTAATATTATAATTTTAACTATGAATTATTTTAGTTATGGTAAATTAGTAATAATAGTACTAAATTGTCAAGATACAGTAAGTTGATTTAGTTATGAATTACTAATCAGGTTATTATGCTTCAAGGGATGTGAATTATTTAATATAAATTTTATTAATAAATAGGTAAATGTTTATTATTTATTATTATAAATTTGGTTGTAAATTAGTATTGCAAAGAATACTCACATTAATAAATTCTAAATAGTACAAGCGATAGTTATAAGGAAATTATAAGAATATTAATTACTAGAGAGGTATAGATCTAAATAATTATATACTATAAAGAAAAAGGTAAAGATGATTTATGATAATGAAGAAATGACAGTTAAGAGAGAGATCCAAATTATTATATACTGACAATTTAAACTCTCACCATATAATAATTTGGATCTCTCTCTTAATTTTCATTTCTTCATTATCATAAATCCTCTTTACTTTTTTGTTTATAGTATACAATTATTTAGATCTATACCTCTCTAGTGATTAATAACTATGGCTTGTAATATTTAGAGTTTATTCTTAACCATCTTATTAATGATGAGTATTCTTTACAATACTAAACAAATTTATAAGAATAAATAATAACCATTTACCTATTTATTAATAAAATCTATATTAAATAATTCTCATCCCTTAGAAACATAATAAGGTGATTCGTAATTTAATATATAACAACTATTGTTATGATATTATTACTTAATTGCCGTTCCTTTTTATTAAATAAGGTATTTTATCTCGACAATGTACTACTATTATTACTAATTTACCATACCTAAAATAATTCAAAACTAAAATTATAATATTAAATAACTTATAACTAAAATTAGAATCTCAAATATTTCCATTTTTTGAATCTGGTTTTACCTAATCTTTAATGGATAATTCTCAATGGCTAGTTTTTTCCAATCTGTTGACCTTGGGCTGTGATGCATCCTTGCTAATTATTCGGAAAGATTGTATGATTTTTTTACCTTGTCCTTGAGGATGAATCACATTAGTTGGTTTCAATCATTGACCCAATCCTAATGATCTGATTAATCCAAAAGACTTTCATTTACAAATTAATTAGAAGTTAAGAATAAGTTATAAAAAATATTAAAAATAGTTGTTAAGAGTTCTATATATTTCAATTAATTATAATGTTAAATAATTAACAAGGTTATAGGGCTAAGAGTTAGTTCAAAAATATTATATATTTAAAAAGTATAAGCTTAAGAGAGAATTAATATATATGTTTCAAAATATTATATATTAATAAAGTAATTAGGAGCTTAATTATTTATTCAATCCAAATGCATTTATGGTCGTAAATTTAAGCATTCATAAAATAAGTTTATCTTAGATTTTCATTTTTTATCCATTATAATCCTAAAATAAAACTTGAGATTTAAAATTTGAAATATTGAATCATTAGAATGAGCTTAGGAAGTTACCAAAAATAACTGTGATCAAAACAATCTCACTCATAAATCATGAATCAATGTAGAAGGACTATAAAATAAAATGCATAATAATTCTATACTAGGCTGACCTTATGAGTTTGAACAACCTTGAACAATAGTCCAAAGGAAAACATTACCGACGGATCATGAAGAAAGAAGAATAAATAGAGCAAAGTTCTCACTCCCAACCCAAAATAATATTGAAAAAAAATGCTTACCTAAATCAGTTGTTGAGATCGTTAAGGAATTGATGTCCCATTAAGAAAAAATTTAATCGAAAATCCCATTGAAATTCCACCGAGGAAAATCCCAAAATGGAATGGTTTGTATATAATTACACTTGCTTCTTTACGATACCAACAAATAATACTTACAAATAGTTAACCAAAACTCACAAGTTTCAACAATGACTAGAAGCATTAGCAACAAAATATCACAAGGGTTGAGCATCCTTGAACCATAAAATGCATCGCTGAAAAACAGGCGAGGAGGGAACTTAGTCCTCAAGGAAAGTTATTTCTTCTCGGTAATTCATGGTAACCTTTGAGGTCATTCCCTCATAGTTCTTTGATGCTTTCAAAGACCTTAAGGGCTATGCATGGGGAAAGAATAACTTCAAGAACCTGTAATTCGAGGACTTTGTGAAGGACAATGCTTCTTACCATTGGTCAGTTTGTTATAGATCAAGCTTGTATCATGTTGTAGATAGATGTTCGCTACTACTATAATAATTATATTGGGCTATCAAAATGTGGTTTGGAGACCTACCTTACTCTTATCTTCCAAACTCGTTAATAAAAATGGATTTGGAGGATTCATCATTTAAAGGTGAGATCGAGATGTAATATTAGTTTGAGTTGAACTGGATTCAATCACTAAATATGATTGTTGAGTGCTTAAGCAAAAGAAAGTGGGTGGAGTATTTATTTATTTGCATTGATCATTCTCCCCAATCACCTCTAACATGAAATGTATATCATAAATTTATTTCCGTTAGTATTAAATTAATTTGTTCTTTACTTTGTTATTACAAATCTAGAAAAATAAATGGTATTGAAAATATGACAGGACATTCCGTGTCTCTGGACATCACCTTTTCTCCAGCGGCTGCCGAACGAGGTGGAGATCGAAGACCAGAACACATGAAAATCGAAACTCAATTAACTAAGATTATGGACAAATAAAAAATTAGCATCAATACTGCTGCGAGAAGACGCAGAACACGTGAAAATCAAAACTCCATTAACTAAGATTATGGACAAATCAAAAAATAGAATCAATGCTGCTGCGAGACGAGGTGGAGATGGAAGACGCAGAACACATGAAAATCGAAACTCTATTAACTAAGATTATGAACAATTCAAAAATAGCATCAATATGGTTATGAAGTCCGCCTAGCCCGTCTCTGCTTTCATCACTGAGCTTTTCTCCACCACCATGTTCGATGTGACAGGGAAACTCTGCATACCAACTTACGTTTTCTTAACTTCGACTGCTTCTCTGCTTTCTCTCATGTTCTCTATTCCGAAGATCGAGATTCCATTTTCGTTCAAGGACGCCGATTTTCCAGTAGAGCTATCAGACCTCCTGCCAATCTCAACCACGGATGAAGCCTTTTTTTGGTTTGTGAACCATTTTCCAGTAGAGCTACCAGACCTCCTGCCAATCTCAACCACGGATGAAGCCTTTTTTGGTTTGTGCACCATTTCACGCGCCTTCCAGAAAGAAGCCATTGATTCCTGTGGGTGCTTGGCAATACTCCTTTAAGGTGCTTTAAATCCGGCGACCTTAAAATCCGGCGAGAAAATAGAGGCTTTCTCTGCTCTCCTGTGGGTGCTGCGCAGTACTCCTTTAAGGTCCTTTAAATCCGGCGAGAAAACAGTGGCTCTCTCTGCTTCTTCCATGGCTTCGTACGAATTTCTTTGGCATAATCTCAAACCCTTCTAGAGGCTGGGTGACCTTCGTCAGGCTTGTGGCTATGGATCTTTGTTTCCATGGCAAGGAACTATTCATGAGCATGAGCTAGTGGAGATAGTACGTATAAGATACTGACCGAGAGACTGCGGCGTGCTAGTATGAGGCCTTAGGTGGAATCTTCTATTGATAAAGGCAAAGCTTATGCACAGATCTGGCCACCCAGGAATGCGATTGGTTATTTGTTTCACTTCATAACTGCCTTGTGGCAACTAGATATGCATCAGTTGTGAGGCATATGCTGCCTCACTGCTATCTCTATAATTATCTTGACCTCTGTACCGTTCACTGAAACCAGTGCACATAGAACGTTCACCCGATGCACATAGAAGCCGCAACACTCATCTAAATTAGTATACATCTATGGCTGTTTCGATAAGAATCTATCCATCCTATGAACGGATTCCAGCAACTTGACATGCAGCCAGACAGCTCTTTGAACAGTCATTCTGATCCATCGAACTTCTAGCTATAGATTTTTATTTTCCTCATACGGCCTTCTGGCTATGGATTTTTGTTTCCCTCAGACGACCGCATTAATCTTTAGGTTTGTGGCTATGGATCTCTGAATCTCTGTTTCCCTCAGACGGCCACATTAATCTTCAAAGGGAGTTCAGTTGCTTGCCTCAAATGAATATCAAAATTGGCTGCGTGTATAAGTACCTTTCGGAAGGTTGATTAACCCCTAATCCCTCAGACATTGACTCAGAACTGGAGCTTCAAAGGCAATATCGAAGGCAATAATCCGAACTTGTGCTTCAAAAGCAATATTGTGTTGCTGGACTCAAATGACTATTAAAATTAGCTCTGTGTACAGGTAGCTTTCCGAAGGGTGATTAATCCATAATCCCTCGGACAGTGACTCAGAACTCGCTTCAAAGACATTATTGTGTCCAACAACAGGGAGACATGCAGCTTGCCACGACGTGCGCTGGGTGGTGCATTTCGATATGTATTACACTGGCTTCCCATATGTATCATATGGGAGAAGAATTCAATATGTATTATACTGGCTTACTGATTTTCAATCTGTATTATAATAGAGAAGGAAAAACATAAACATTAAATGTTTTGTAAGTAATATTAATTATAACTTAACATTAAACTAGCATTCGATTGAAATTTGAGAAAAAAATATCGTAAATTTTTCTAAAATCATATTTTTTTCTCCCTAATAAAAAGTCCAAATAAAATGGAAACACACGAAATGTAATGGTTACAATAAATAATATAGGACGAATTTATAGTATGAATTTGAATTTAATAACACATTAATAGTTAATATAAAAAATTGAACAACAACAAATTAGAAACTTCAAAAATTTCACAATAACAAATTAAAAACATATTTTTTGATAAAGCTATTTAAATATTTATATTTTTACTGTTCCTTTGGAATTAGTATATGTTATTAGTATTATTAACATAGAAATGCAGTCTGTAATTGTGTTGTTTGGTATTTTTATATAAAATAAATTTTAAATTTAATTTTAAAAAATGTTAAATAAGAAATTTTTTATGATTTGAAATATTTAGAAAATATATAAGATATATATTAATATAATTAAATATTAAATTATTAAATTAAAATTAATTTTATGGTAATAAATGGTATGAATCATTTCTTATTTTATAAATTTAAAAGGACTTAAAAAATATGTTAACATTCATTTCTAGACTTATCAAAAGTCAACCTTGATAATCTATCTTATTATAATTATATAAAATTAAAATATATATGAAACTTCATCATCTAACTAATTATAATTATATAATTATAAATATAGATATTTATAATTGGTTAAAATGATTTTAAAGACCTATGTAAAGGATATAATTTTTTTTTTAAATAATATTCATTAAAAAATTAATGGATATAATAAAATTTAAATTTAATATAATTAATTTTGAAACAGTTTTTTTGTCCATAGTCACAATTGGGTGGTAGTCCAACATGTGGTTTATCGTCAAAAATTAAATGAAGAATCAGATCTAGCATAGTTTTAAATAGAAGAGATTATTCAAAGGGTTAGAAAAAATAGCTATAATTGACCAAGAAACAATTAAATTTGACCACGGGACAGGTAACCACTATATTTGACTGGTCCAAGAGATAGTTAATTGATTAATTAATTTGTTCGATATAATTATTTTTAATCTAATTTAAAAATATACTAACCTAGGAACTATAATCTAAATATTTATTAGTTTA